>JANHJO010004042.1:55079-75946 GCA_032468235.1 Pseudoxyrhopus heterurus | reverse complement strand
AGCCGAGGGTGGTTTTTTCAGCCCTTTTTGAGGGCTGAAAAACTAGGCTTATACTCGAGTATATACAGTAATTGCAATTTTTATTCTTGCTCTCTCCTCTCTCTCTTTTTCCTTGACTTCGGGGTGACCCACCCATGCTACTCTACTGAAACAAAAGAAGAATTCTTCTAGTACTCTAAAGAGACATTAGAAGTTTCTCACACAGAGAATGTGTACTCTGCCCCTTAGTGGTATTTCTCCATTGCCCTGCTGAGATCTTGTAACCAGACAGACTCTTCAGTGCCAAATCAATTTGGCAGTAACAATGAGTATTGCAGACAGGATCATCCAGATATTATAATTCATGTTGCACTAAGTGAGAATATATTCAAGAAAGGAAATAGATTGGTTCATTTCACGACTGAAAATATTTTGGAATCATTGTGAGTGAACATTTATTTTGAATTGCCAAAAGAATAAAAGACATTTTAGCAAAGACTGATAGGTGAGATTTTGGATTACTTAATTTATAAAATCTACATCAAACCTTACTTTACAAATTCCACGTATCTGTGTTGTGCATGTGTGCGTACATGTTTGGTGCCTTCAGGTCAATTTTTGGGAACTGGTTTGCCTTTTCCTTCTTCCTAAAGCTGAGAAAGAATGACTGGCCTGGAGTCATTCAGCTGGCTTTGTGCCTAAGACAAGATTAGGAGTCACAGTCTCCTGAGTTTTAGCCTGGTACCATTAAACATTACATCAAACTGGCTCTTTTGTGCATGTCAGCACATTCAAAGCATGTTATTAGAAAAGTGGCGCTTTACTGGAAATTCAGTAGTTAGACACTGTGAATTTTGTTGGTTGTGCAAAAGCCCCAATTTTCAACGTTTTTTTCCAGCTTGAAATTATAGTTCTGTAAAATATAGCCCACTGTCTCTGTGCTTGGTGTTTTCCCCCCTCATCCCCTGAAAGTCTCTGTAATGATTCAGGTTCAGGAAGACTCTGCAGACGACAGAGAAAAAAAATATGTTGTACAATCTTGCCTATTGCTCATGCAGTACAGTATATCACTCAAAACTATTTTTAATGTAAATTTATGTGCTACAAGCATAAATTAACTCCAAAAATGCCAAACGCATCTCCAGGCATTTATGTCTTTATCCTTTATTTTAATATATAGATATTGGAATCATTAAAACTGGATGCATTTTTTTTCTACAGCAGGCTCAGGAAATGTAAAATTCATCAATAATGTTGTAATCAAATGATACAAATAAATATATATCTTCATTTTATGCTATTAGAGACAGAAATCAATATTTAATGAGGGCGTTCTGAAAGCAAGCAAAATGGTACGATGTCTTTGTTATTCATTCACAAGCAAATCTGCCAAAAAGAAAGGAAATGCAAGAATAATGTTGTTTCATCAGTAGTATCGCCGAAAGATTGTCAGAGGAGCTGCTGAATGTCCATTACTTTACTGATAATTTCACAATAATTATTTTACTAGATTAGACTGGAAATATTTGTAACATCTCACGATACAGGTCTGATAAAATGAAACCTATAATCGCAGTAAAATTAAAGCCTGAGAAAGATGGGATAAAGAGAAGAATAAAATGACCAACAGGAAGGTCCAAATAGTCCAAAATCACCTTTATGTGCTACAGTGTGGTAGTGTGAACGTATACTTATACTAATACAGGGGTGTCAAACACAAGGCCTGTGGGCCGGATCCGGCCTGCGGGGCCATCCGGGAAAATGTAAGGGGCCAGCCCGTGTCGCTTCAGTCCAGTCTATCCACATCACTTTGACCCGGTCTACCCGCATCGCTTCGGCCCAGTCTACCCATTTTGCTTCGGCCTGGTCTACCCAGCGTGAAGAGGAAACATCGGGCCAGCGTGGCTTCAGCCTAGTCTCCCCAGTGCGAAGAGGAAACATGCCAGCAATTTGGGGAGTGGCGTCAAGCTGGTCCTGCCCACCCATTTAGCCACACCCACCCTGTCGACCATGCCCAGCCAGCCCCCCGAGATCAACCACAGCCCTGATGTGGCCCTCAATAAAATTGAGTTTGACATCCCTGCCCTAATACAAAAACTCGTATCTGGGTAATCTATGGCATATGGTGGACTGGAGTTTGGTGCATGGTGCAGTCTGTGAGGCATTAGTTGGGCTGGAAAATGTGCTGAGGGGTTGTGGTAGAAACTTGTCCAGATTCCCAGAAGGGAAAGAGTGCATTCCAAAGGAGTAAAAGACAGAGGAGTTTAGATAGTTTGAGTAGGAGGAAGAACAGCTACTCCCTAGGATTTTCAGTGTAAATATGTAATGGCGTTTGGTGAGATTTCTGTCCACAGGCAAGGAATAGTAAAGGATACTGCTTGGAAGAACCTCAGAGAGTCTTTCTCGGTTTTTGGAGTCTGACAGGGCTTGCCCCATTCTGTCTGGTCATTAGGCTCCACCTCCGTATGCTGTTTTGACTGTAGGTAGATCTCAGTTTTGGCTTCTGCAGCTACTTTATTCCATTTTTTTTTGTAGGAAAGGCTGATTTATCAATCTACTATGGTTAAGGCCTTGAGAAAGAATCACTTTCATACATACCAAAAACTCTTTCTTAAATTTTGATTCTTCAGTAACAGGTAGTCCTCAACCTACAATCACAATTGAGCCTAAAATTTAAGTTGCTAAGTGAGAAATTTGTTAAGTGTCCCATTTTACAACTTTTCTTGCCACACTTGTTAAGTGAATCACTGCAGTTGTTAAATTAGTAACATAGTTGTTAATTGAGTCTGGCTTCCCCATTGACTGCTTCTCAGAAGATCACAAAAGGTGATCACATGACCCTGGACACTGCAACCATCATAAATATGAACCAGTTACCAAGCATCTGAATGTAAATCACATGACCACGGGGATGCTGTGATGGTCATAAGTGTGAAAATAGTTCTAAGTCACTTTTTTCAGTGCCGTTGTAACTTTGAATGATCACTAAGTGAACTGTTGTAAGTCAAGGACTACCTGTAACTCTTATTCACCAGTTGTATCTAAGCTACACAAATCCATACACCCAAAGTCAAGAGTGACAGAAAAACAGTTTCATAAGCATGGAACAGCAATGGTAAATTGTAATGTGCTGATGTCATCTACTCTACCTTCCCAGTTCCTCCTGCTGACAATCACATTGAATCATAAGTGCTGTGAACACTATTAGTAGGAGTTACTCCCCTGACATCCTGCATACCTAAAGGTGCTTTGAGGTAAATGTATCCCTACAGAAAATAAGCCAACCCATGTTCTAGATTCTAGAACAACTGATCTGCCTCTTTTACAGCTTTAAATAGGACTCAGTGTGGTTGAGAAAATGTTACACTCTGTTTAAATGGGTTGATAAGGAAAGCATGATGGATAATATGGTGCTAAATTTGCATGTGAACTGGGCATGTGCAAGAACCATTTTAAGTATACTTGATATGTCACATTATTGGCCCAACAAGGTTTCTTCCTTACAAGTTTCTCAAAAAAAAAGCAAGAGATGGTCTGCCAGTTCCAGTTTGGATGACTCAACATACTAGTAAATGCCAAATGATTCAGAATACATTCACACATCTCCTTTCAACCAGAAGCAGGTTCAGCAGGTTGAAAGTGCTTGCAATCCTCCTCCTCCTAGAGTTGGATCATCCCAGGAGAAGTGAGGACTATGTCTTCTGCCCTAGCCCATGAAGACTATCATAAAACCTAAGGAGAAGATACAAGCCACCTCCAAACGTTTAGTAGAGACACTGGATCCTTCTTAATTCATTTCTTTAAATACTAAGGACTAAAACCCTGCAGTTTAAAATTTGAAAATTATTATTCTCAGGAATCTCAAGTATATACTTTTCTCTTTTTTGCACTAAAAAAGAAGCAAAGGTTTCTTCAATGGAAAGGCATCAGGTCAGGCTTTGAAACGACTGATGTGTTTTTCAGAGATGCTGAGAACCAGAATCATAAAAAATACTGCAGAGATAAATAAATAAATAAAAATAAACTGCCTAACAGTGCAGTCCTTTACTGCAGGTTAAACCCATGAAGCTCAATGGAACTTGTCATTTTTTTGGAGATGATGTCAATTTAGATTTTCTTTTAAGCTTCCTCTACCAGATTACTCACACTAGGTGATTTTGTTTTACAAACTTTATCTTTAAAAATTGGAAACTTTGCGATATTGCTAAGTAAAGCATTAATCTCTAACATTATTTTAATATGCAAGAATGCATCTGTGAAATCCTGCACAATGAGGCACATTATCTTTCGTCCTTCTCTGCTTTGGGAATCATAACAATCTGACACAAGATAAATAAGATGAAAGTTGATTTAAAAAAATAAGAAAGAATATAAATTTAGCTCGAAATGAGGACACACAAAATCATTCGGTGGTAAAGCAAATCAAAATATAGTGCTGTTCATATCATGAATCATGACTTCTTAACCAATCACTGTCTCTCAGCCCAACCTGTCTCACAGGGTGATTGTTATGAGAAAAATAGGAGGAAGGAGGGAAAAAGAAGAAAGGAGGAGTATTGGGTGTGTTTGCTGCTTCGAGTTATATAGTATATAAGAATAATATAGGTGAGATAAAATAAATCAATAAAAATAATCTTCCTATATGAAAAAATGTAATGGAAAATGTCTAAAGACAGATCACAACATGAAGCATATCTATGCATAAAGACACAGTTACTAAGGAAACAAACACCAAACACAAAATATTAGAGTTAAGCACACAACATCTAAATGAAAAATTAATCATGCTCAGTATTTCTAGGAATTCTTTTTAGATAGCCATTTTCCTAAAACAGATTTTCTTCTGTCTCAATTATCCCCCGATTTCTCATCCAGATCCCTGGAGAGTCTTGTCAATTAATTCTGAGGCTGCTGTGGAAATGGAAAAAATCACATTTCTCTTTTCAGCCTCAGTTCCCAACTTTCATTGTTACTATAAAGACAAACCCTTTTTCTATCTTGCAGCAAGGGAAATATTTGAGGATGATCTCTACATCCTTGGCTTAAATGTGGAGATGCAGCTCATTGGCCATGAATGTGGTGTTAGAGCTTGCCTGTTCATTCACTGCAGTATAGAATTATTCCAGCGTGTGAGCTGCCAACTAAATATTGAAGTGGAAAAAAATATAGCACAATTTTAACATCTCATTTTCTGCTTACAAGCGTCAGGGTACAAGGCTGCAAGGCTGTTTTGGATTCAGCTTGAAAGCATAACTGCAGGCCTGAATGAAATGCTTATTCTTCTTCATAAGGATTTCCTCAGGGGAAAGGTACCTGCAATGAACTTACTCTCACACATGATATTTATTGCTTGCTTATAACTTTCTAGGCTGTCCTACTTTCAAAAGATGAACAACAGAACAACAACCATGCAGTTAAAATGAATAAACCCAATACACTAAAATTCCTATTAAAAATAATAATGGCATCTCCCATTCAAGGTAGGCAAAAAGGATGATGGAATAAGATAATGTAAAGCTTTTCATGATTTGGGACCACATTACCTATAAGAGACTGTATTCTCTCAGTGGTTTTTATTCATCCAATTTGGTCTAGCACATTGGGCCTGCTACAGATCCCGCAAGGAATGGCAGCTGGCAGTTACTAGGAGGTGTACCTTTTCTGTCATAGCCTCTGCCTTCTGGAACATTCTCCCATCAGAGTTGAGGATGACCCCAACCCTGTTGGCCTTTCATAAGGCCTTGAAGACATGGCTTTCTGCCTAGACCTGGAGCCCCAAGGGTGTGAAGTACCCTGTTTCCTGGCTATACTGATACCTATGATGATTTTTTTCTCAGATGACATATATATTTAATTTGTAATACACTGTAATTGTTTTTAATCATTTTACACACAAAATTGTTCATTACCCAGCGATGTACTTGTGATGGGTGAAATTGAATAAATAAATTTTAAACTACAGTAATACTTCGATAGTTGACTGCTTTGAAACTTATTGAATTTGGTACTCAATGAATTTTGACACAAAAATTTTGTCCTGGTACTTATTGTTCATTTGGTACTTGACACACAAACTAGAACTTGTCAGTCTTAGTTGCTTCGTGACTCACTACGTTTCCCTTATAGGAAAAATTTGTTTGGTACTTGTCAATTTGTTACTCATAGCACCTCATGGAACCAATTAATTAAGTACTGGGGTACCACTATTTAAAAAAAAAACCCAGGCATATATGGAAGCCATATATCCTTAGGGAGAGAATTCCATTAAGTGGAGATGCCACTGAGAAGATCTCTAACTTTGTCCATACACCCAATTAGAAAATAAGGGAACTCTCAATAGGACCTCCCACAATCAAACTGGATGGGTAGATTCTACCTCCTTCTGTTAGATTTTTAATCGATTCATTGAAGAGCCACAGTATCAGGGATAAACATTTTTCATTTAATGAAATAAGTGGTAAAGAGCATCACTGTTTCTCTTTAAAGTGTTCTTTTTGTTTTAAAGCACTGTGATGGCATTTTATTTTAAAACATTTTGATAATACCTTCTTATAAAATGGATAAATAGTTCCTTGCTTCAAGGAATATCTGCAAAAAATAATAGCAGCAACAATTTTAAGTTTAAAATGATTAAAACAAATAATATAAAACGGATTAGGTCGGAGGCTCTCAAACTTTCTTGGTTTATATATCCCTAGAAGTTTTCAAACCATGCATTGTGAGGTTCTGGGACATCAAAGCAAATTCATTAACAATTCCATTTTAATTAAATGATAAAATATCTCATGCTGTCCCTGTAAGTCTGCTGCAGCAGTTTGGGAACAACAGGATTTTACAAGAATCTACAAAACTATTAACAATTTGTCTTATAAATAATGAACAAAGGCTGACCAAAATGAACTTTAAGTTGCAATTATTTACATGCTTGACTGAGACAAAAGGAAATAAACTGTGTAGAATCACTTTTATCATCCACTGAAATGAAAGCAAATTTAATAAGTAAAAAAGTTTAATCAAGTTAAACTTCTGAGTAAATTTATTTAGGATTAAACACTAAGCCCTTACTTTACACTTCCACTTCTTTCACTGCAGTGAAATGTAGGTGTCAGGAGCTTCTACTGGATTGCAGCCACTTTTCTTTGTTTCTGTAGAAAATAGTCAGGCTCTGCAAATATCCCTGTTCCATGGGAATAAACAACCTACTAAGCAACGCAAGCTGTTTTAATTTCCCCTAACCCAGTAACTTGGATTATTTATTTAGACTGTTTGCACACACCATAATAACCAAGATTCCCTGGCAATTTCTGTGGCAGTTTTTGGTATCTGGTGCATTGTTCACATTTGTAAGAAATAAATCCTCAAGAGAGCAAAGAGTTTTAAGCATGCAGGGACGGAAAGTGAGACCGATGAAGAAAAACCTCAGTCCACTTTGAACCTGTTTCATACCTGTTTTTGAACTTATGTCTCTGTGCCTCAGACAATAAATGGAGCTCTTGCCATTTCTCTGGCCTGGGTTATCATTTCAGCCATGATTTTCAAAGCATAGCATTATTGTGACCTGGGGTAACTAGAGGGCTTTTCACTCCCACTTATCAGTCGTATGTTTTCCTAGGATGGCTTGATAATTACTTTTTCAAAGCTCTGGGTCTATGCTTCTAGCTTGCTATTCTTTCTTAAATTTGTATTATTTCTGTTATGATGCATTGCTTTCAATATTGATGCTAGAATAAGTATTTACTTTGAAAAAGAAGTTTGGAACTATATAAGGGTTAATATATTTCACATCCAGGTGGCATGGATAATGTTAAAAAAAAAATGAGGTATTGACCTACAGCTTATTCCAATGAAATGTTTACTCACTACAAAGTGGTCAATATCGAACCACAAAGAACTATCCATTATTGTTATTATTACTTGTTAGTACTGTTAATTAAAATTATATGTATTAAATTATTTTCATATAATAAATATTTGGTGGGTAAATGAGCAATCTGAAACTTCATGAAGAGTTTGAGGGTCCCTGGACTAAACTATACCTACCTGCTCCAGTTCCACACTACAAATTGTTAGTATGTAGTTAGTTAGTTTGTAGATCAGTCATAAACAATGAAGAGATAGAGAACTTGGGGAGAAAATAATATTTGGTTATTATTTTCTAAAAGCCCTTTGCTTTGTGTATGTTTTTCTTCCACCTGAAAAGCATCTAACATATATAACAATAATAACTCACATTAATGGCTTATGTGGATATTTGGCAATTGGTTAAGAAAGAGATACTTCCATTTCTATCTACCATTTGTTCCCCTTTACTCCATGGAAGATTCAGCAAGAACTTCTATGGGCAGAATGAGGGAGCGGCCCATTGCTCTTTCCCCTGAAGTCTTCTAGGAATTAAAAAGCCCTGGAGTTAATGACAGAATAATACCGCAGAATAAAAGAGTTGGAAGGGAACTTGGAGGTCTTCTAATCCAATTCTCTGCTTAAGCAGGAAACCTTATACCATTTCAGACACGACTTCCAGGAATTAAAGAGTTAATGGAAGAGGAGGAAGTCCTGCAGCATGAGGAAGAACATGATCAAATTGCCTCTCTTCCCTTCCATTAGCAGAAGTGCAGGGGAGATGCTAGCCTTGGCAGAAGCAATGGCAAGATGCAGCCTGTTATCTTGGGTTTACGCCATTTTTTCAAGTATATCCTTAGAACCAATACATTTGAATTTATAACAGTGATTTATAATAATAGGATAAACTGGTACTATTTTTTTAAAAAAAGAAGGTAAAATCAACCAAATCAAATAAGTGAATATTTGTTAAAGGTAAACAGGATATCCTGTATTAACATTTAATTAACTAGACTGTAAACTTTGCAAAATAACCAGCATTAGCCCCGTGATTGTACATTGCGTGGGACTGTCCTTTATTTATATAAATGCTGCAGAACAAGAAATCGGATTGGAAAGCATTTCTGACTGAAACCTTATGCCAAACCACATTATAATGCATCGATGAGCACTGATCTCAGAGTGCAGGCTGTGTTTTTACAGAAAGATAGCCATTCTCTGGAGCCACTGCTCCTGCATCCACTGCTTTGAAAATCTGTTTGTAATTTAGATGTAATTTTCACAGCAGGATCAATAACTCATTGTTACATATCCTGGAGATAAGCTTCAGAGCTAGAAAACACATCTGGGCTGTAGAAGAGAAAGAATCATTTTTATATACATATTAAGTATACAGGCATAGTCTAGGATCCTCTTTTTCCATCTAATTCCCAGAGCAAAAGGACGTGTAATGTATATAAGAATATTTGTTCTGAAGCAGCACAAAAACAACATTCCTGCAAATAATTGCAGTTGTCTTGCTTTTCATAAGCACCATTCTAAGATCAGATAGAACAATTGTTTATTGATTATATAAACTTAAGAACCTTTTCTCTTGGGACTGAAAAAAATAGAAAGTACTCTCTTACCTAGTTTCTCTATTATGGCAGGTATTTCAGTCACAGGTGCTTTTCCTAGCATCTGATGAAGCTCCATGGGTTGACCCATATCTGAGCTACAAGACTTTGGCATTACTTGAATTCATGCAAAAATGAGTCCTTAGCTGGTGTAAAACAATCCACAAAAGGAAGGAAGGAAGGTTGTATTGGTTATGCTATTTCAATAAAACCAGGAGTTGTACCAATGAAACATAGTTCTCCAGTCTGAGCTGACCTCTTTTCTTAGCCGTGTTCGGTATCAGATCAAAATGGAGTTTGTCTGTCACATACGTGAGATTACTTGTGGGGGTTGTGAAGGGGGGAAATCTACAGAGCCTTTCTTTCCCAGAGATCTACGTCAGTGCTCTGAGCAGCTTATCTGAAAGCAAGCTGAAGCAACTGGTTATTAATGGCAGTTTGTCTACCCTACTACTGGCATTACTTTACTCTGAATTTACAGGGCGATGTATGTTTCAATCTATTTCTAGATCTGGTCTCCAGATAAATCAAGTCGCGGTGGGGGGTGCACTTTGGAGGAAGCAAAAATATATTTGTGCAAGGGCTGAGCTCCCTTCCAACTCTAAATAAGTTAGGTCTCTAAAGCTCCCCAAATATGATTGTCGTATCCCTTTAAGCAGAGTGACTATTGTTTTGCAAATACAAACAGCAGCTGCAAAATAGAAGGATGACAGAAATAGGAGCATGAAGGGATGGGTAGGAATCTTTTCCAACCAAATTGAAATGATTTTCTTAACCTCTGCCTGGCTATTTGCATTGGGAGGGATGTTTCCATTGCTACCAATGTTAACCCTTCTCCTGAAGCAGACAACCATATTACAAGGAAGAAGCAGCTTTCATGGGATTACAATGGTATTCTTTCGCTCTCTCTCACTCCCCATATGAACATAGATACAATGTTCTATCTCATTTAGCTTACTTCTGTGTTATTTAGTGCCATATTAATATTTGATGGGTTTTTATTCCTGTAAAGAATTTGTAATCTGCCTCGAGAACTCTGATTATTGGTGGATTAAAAACCGTTAATAAACATGCTAAAGGTACATAAGTATAGCAGATAGAATACTATGGTCTTTCCAATCTCGTGCCTTTCAGATATTTTGGCACTGCATGTCTAACAATAGCCTCAAGTAGAAAGAATGAAATATTAAATAATCTTTGCTACCTTTGAGTAGAAGAATTGTAATTAGTTTTGAGAATGTTCCTCTCCACCATTTTCGCAAATTAGACATGTAGGAGAATCCAATCAAAATTGTGGATTAACTTTGCCCTCTATACCTTTTTACTGAATCCTGGCCTAAATTCCTAATTGTAAGGGTGGAATTTGTGCTGCTAGGGAAATGAGGTTTCCCACAAAACAGCACATCATAGCTTCTGCAGAGGCATTCAGAACAGGAAAACAATGCAGAGAGAAATAAATTATGTCCCTCAATGGCCTAAATCCAATTTATGGCACACTCACTGGCAGATGGTGAAAGAAAAAATACCGGAAGATCTTATCTTTAGTTTCCTATCTAATGGGGGTCTCAAAATACTTAAACATTAAAAGTGCACATGAAAAAATAGTCTAGCAACAGGAGTCTTCATCCTCCTTGGGCAGATACAAGTAGCCCTCGACTTTTAACACAACTAGCCGATAACCCAGCTTCAGACATGTATTTATTTATTGGAATGCTGCATCTAGATGGAGGAGCTCTATTGGCCCATAGCTCTATGGGCCTGTGAGTAGCTCTATGGGTCCGTAGCTCTATGAGCCTGATGCTGGTCTCTCGCGCAGCATCGCAGTCAGAGGGAGCCCACTTGTGGAGTAATCAGCTCAGCGCTATTTTTAGGGGACACAGACGCCCCGAGGGGTGCTAGGGCTGTCTTACTCTGAAAGTGTTTGTTCCCGGAGGGTAAGTTATCTGTGTACCAAGTTTGGTTGAAATTGGTCGAGCCATTGAAGTGTGTATGTGGAACATATACACCCATATCCTTTTTTTATATAGATATAGATTGGGACAAAAACCTCCTTTATTAAGTAAGGTGGTTGTTAAGTGCCCAATTTTAAACCTTTTTACTATACTTAAGTGAGTTACCCCAGTTGTCAAGTGAATCACACAGATTGTTAAGCAACTCTGGATTCCTCCTGTTGACTTTGCTTCTTGGAAACCAGCTGGGAAGGTTGCAAAAGGCGATCAAGGGATGCTGCAACCATTGTAAATAGGCTTGTTGCCAAGTGCCAAATTTTTGATCACCTGACCATGGGGAACACTGCAATGATCCTAAGTGTGAGGACTGGTCATAAGTTACTTTTTCAGTGCTGTTATAATTTCAAACGGTCACTAAATGAATGGTTGTATATCAAGGACTACCTGTAATAGCAATAGCAAGAGCACTGTATTTATATACCGCCTATCAGGGCTTGCAACCCTCTCTAAGTGGTTTACAATGTCAGCATATTGCCCCCAACCATCTGGGTACTCATTTTACCTACCTTGTAAGGATGGAAGGCTGAGTTGACCTTGAGCCTGGTGGGATCTGAACTGCTAAATTGCAGGCAGCTGGGAGCTGAATACTTAATTACAAAGTACAGCGTTTTTACGCCCTGCACCACTCAAGGCTCAGATGGAGAGATAATAGTTGTACAGAGGTGATCATCATCATCATATTCATGTTTTAAAGGTAGGGCCAACTTCAGACATTCAGAAGAGTTAATGAGTTCTAATGACACAAGAATTTGATGCTCTAGCCATTCAAGAACCCTACCCTGCCCACACAAGGATTTTTTTAAAAAAAGCCTGGCATTAAAATACAGTACAGAAAAATATTTTTTGTGAACTGGCTGAAAACATTACTATTAAACGAAATAAGAGTACATAAGAGAAAATCTTACTTTAGATCAAGGAGCTCACCCTGAAGTAACAATCTTTCCAAGAAGTCATTGGGTCTTATTTGCATTCTGTGCAATTATATATTAGTGTTGTTGATATTTAAGGATGGGAGACATCACATTTCAGAGAATTGTTAGAAAATGATGTAAAAAAGAGAGAGAACAAAGCAAAAGTCTAATGAAGCCAGACTATAAAGAACAGAATGCCTCCTGCCTTTTACTGTTCTGGTTTTACTTCTTTCCAACTGGTTCTCCTTGTAATTTGACTGAGAAGCTGTATCAGTGTAAAACTATCTCTCTGAAATTTTTTCATGCAGAAACTCAGCAGATACCTTCTGTCTAAGAATAATGCATATGTGACAATTCCGAGAAATACATTTACAATAGTAATTCACACAGAAAATCAAGGGAGAGCTTCTTTTGGAGAAGATTATTCTGAATAAAATAGTTTTAAGACTAGAGATTTTAATGTAGGGGAAAAAAAATAAGATTTGCTTATTGGAAGCTTGGGAAGCCAAGTATTATTATCTTGGCATCTCAATTAAAGTAGAAGGTGCATACATCACCAAAATATGGCCTTGATCTTAAAAATGAAGCATTAATTTTGATTCCATTAGCTGCTTGTTCAGAAGGAAGTTAAGAGTTTCTGGGACTTCCATTGCTTATCTGCTGAAGATTTGATTATCACAAGATTCTTAGGTTGCATTCTGCTTCTGCTTAAATAGCAAGATGCCAATTGTGCTCTGTAAGCATAAGAATGACAGATTTACAAAGAAAAAAACACCTTTACTGAAAATTCCCAAAGCTTTCATGATTTAATTGTAACTCCTTATACTTATAACAACTAGTATAACTGGACTTGCCATTTTGATGCAATGGTTCCTGATGAAAGAAATTGTCTTTTTTTAATGAAATACAAAAACACCATATTTTGCTGATTAGGTGGCCTCTTGGTAACTGCTACCTAGAGCAGTAGCAGTTTTATCTAGTTTTCTTGGTAAAGTTTTGCAGAAGTGGTTTTCCATTCATTCTTTCTAGGGCTAGGAGAGACTGACTGGATCAAAGCCATCCAGCTGGCTTTGTGATTAAGATAGGACTAGAACTCACAGTCTCCTGGTTTCTACCCTGATACCTTAACCAAGCTAGAAACCAGATCATAGGAAGCCAATTCGAAATAATGGACATTACTATGGTAAGTCCATAAAAATAGAGAAGATTACTGGTCCGGATAGATTTTCCCCCCCTATAGAATGGTGTTAGGTATACATAGAATTTTACTCCTATGTTGTTGGAAATCTATAATGATTCTTCTGCAAATAGAATTTTTCTGTTTTCTTTTTACAAAGCTTACATAATAGTAACACTATAGCCAGGTAAAGCTTTTGCCTGATTTTTCTGATAAATATAAATGTTAAAATGTTGACAGCAACTCTGGCACAGAGATTGCAAACTATATTAATACTGCATAATCTGGTTTTATAAAAGGAAGACAAGCTTCAGCCAATATTAGACTGTTAACTGATAATTTAGAAATATAATAATTTGAATTGGCAGTGACAGCTTCATTCGATTAAAAAAAAACATACTGATTTGATCCAGATTTATATACTGTAAATTATTTTACTCATGTCTAAGTGGATATAAAGAGACATTGAAAATTCCTGAGTTTATGGGAAAGAATAAATATTGTTAAAATGAATATTACTTCTACAGTCACACATTTTCTAAAAAGAGGCTATATTTAGGCATTTCAAACATATTGCTAAGTTATGGGGAATGTTTTTATGTGATGAACAAAACTCCATACTTCTTAATCTTCTGTATCTAATTGCAAAGTTCAGAAGAAGTTGGGTTTTTAATTTTCAGATTTTCACCTTTGCATTAAGGCTATATTTGGCTTTTGTTTTGGAGTGGGAGGAGGAATGAGATTGAGTTGCAGAAATTTTTAAAAGAAAAAGAGTAGGATGAATCATATGTACTTACTGATGTGGCTGAAAAAATATCCTAAATGCAATCCTACATTGTATCATCAGGAGTGTTAAGATCAAGAGAAGTTGTAATTTCTCTCTATTCTGCAATAAGCCAAACCTCATTTAGAATACTGTAGTTCTGGATACTGAATTTTAGGAAAAACATTGACAAAACAGAGAATTCCTCAAGAAGATAAGAGAATTGGAAGGAAAAACTTAATGATTGGAGGCAAGTAAATTCAACAAGACTTACTTTGGAATCATAATTTGTAGATGCTTCTTATATATGTCTTCAGTAAAGAGGAGGAGGAGAATTTATGTGGCAAATTTTAAAAAATTGAATCTTAGGGATTAGAGCAAGATAAAAACTCCAGCATTATGCAAGAATTGATGCTAAGGCATAGTTTGTTAATAGGTAATAATGGCAGAGTTCACCAGTCCTGTGCCTTGATTCATGCAACATGCTAAACCCAAACAAATTAATCATGTGGCATAATATGATCTGTGGTTCCTGTGATTGTTTCAGAGTGAATAGATTTAGGAAGTTTCTAACCCACTATAAAAACTGTAAAATCTGTCTGCCTGAAGATAATCTTGGGATGAGTGAATTGTGCACAATATCAACAGCAGCGTCCTCATCATATCACATTCAGCTAACTGGGGGGGGGGGGGGAATCATCCTTTGAAGATGAAGTGAGATGAATAGGTAGCTAATGATATCAAGGATAATAATTTTAGAGTGATATGACATTCAAGGACACACTTCCCTTGAATTATGTTAGCCTAGAGACAAGCACAAGTGAAAAAAAGGAGGCGTTGAATTTTTTATTATTAGCTATTATTGTTCTTAAAGCCGACATTAAAACCCTCTAAATGTCAACGCTTTGCAAAGAGAGCAGCCTTTTTCTTTAAGCTATATAATTTCAGACTAAAGAATTATGTACCGTTAAGACAGTTATTACACCCAACTTCCAACATGGTGCCTTGATTTATCAGAAAAACAGTAATTGTGGGATTTGCTAAAGACCATGGCTGTGGAGTGTGCAGAGGAGGTACAAAGGGGATAAGAGGTTTAGTTAGATGGTCAGGCTGTATTCATTTTTTTGAAGAAAAAAAAAAGGAAGAAAGAAATAATACAAGGTGATAAATTCTTTAGGCCCTACCTTATATTTTTCTGTGAGGAAAGACTCTTCAGTATTATCAAAATGTATCATCCTTCACCTTACTTTAAATCAGGGGTCTTCAAACCTGACCTGTGGACTTCAACTCCCAGAATTCCTCCTCCAGTTATGTTAGCTCAGGAATTCTGGGAGTTGAAGTCCTCAAGTCTTAAACTTGCCAAGTTTGAAGACCCTTGCTTTAAATAGTAATGGTAAAGATTTCCCTGTCAGCCATATCCGTAGGTGCTCCTCTCTGATTCACAGCTGAAGAACCAGAATTGTCCAAAGACAATTCCACGGTCATGCAGCCAGCATGACCATATGCCAAGGCACAGAGAATGCTGTTACCTTCCCACCTAAATGGTACCTATTTATCTACTTGCATTTGCATGTTTTTGAACTGCTAGGTTGGCAGGAGCTGGGGCAAGTAACAGAAGCTCATTCATTCACACAGTACTCTCAATCTGTCCATCTTCCAGTCGACAAGCCCAGCATCTTAACCACTTGGCCGCTGGCATCGCTTTACCTTACTTAGACCATTGATAAAAAAAAAAGAATAGCTTGTCCATCTCAGGGATATTAAAACAGTATCCCTCCCCTCCTCCCAAAAAGCATCCCTGATGTTAGTTAAAGTCAGCTGCCTTAAGGGAATGAATTTGACTCTTCATAATTAGGCAGTAAGTAATTACCGGTCTAGAATATTGTTATTTCCAGATATCTAGAGGGATGCCCTCTGCTCTATGTATTAAAAAAATGCAATTAGCTTTGAATACTTTACAGCTTGAGTTAGAAGAGTTAGGGGAGACAACATTTGCTACTTGGGTTATCCACTTTCTCGAACCAATTAATCCATTCAGGTAAGCATCCTCCTGCAAAATGGGATGAGCAGTTTCATCAGCTACTCCAAGTTTATATTCTGATTCTGAAAATAGAAATCCATGATATATCAACATTTAAAGCTGCATTCTCAAACAAAAATGTGAAGAATTTGCTACTGGATTCTACTGTCTTTTATCCTCCTCAAAATGCCCAAGATGTAGTGGTGGCACAGTGGTTAGAATGCAGTATTGCAGGCAAACTCTGCCCACAGCCAGAAGTTCGATCCTGACCAGCTCAAGGTTGACTCAGCCTTCCATCCTTCCGAGGTCGGTGAAAGGAGGACCCAGATTGTTGGGGGCAATAGGCTGACTCTGTAAACGGCTTAGAGAAGGCTGTAAAGCACTATGTAGTGGTATATACATCTAAGTGCTATTGCTATTCTGTAGAAAACAGCACCCATTATCTGGTAGTCATTGAAAAGAGCTCTGCTGCTGTCATAGAAGATGACAGAATCATTGTCATAGAACAGTAACTGGAATGTTTCAGAAATTTTTAAAAAATGTAGCTTTAGATTCTGGCTTGTTCCATGAGAATAAATCTAGTATCCCCGCTAGTTCATATGAGTTAATATACAAACCAGCTTTATTAGCAGGAGCAACAAAAAAACATGAGTGACCAGTGATTCTGGTGCTTGCTCTCAGGTAAGCCTAATTCTGTGTCTTTTTTTCCCGTGGAAACTTTGTTGATGAAACCATTTTTTAAAAAAAAAAAGTACACATAATACTATCACGCTGCTAACAGCAGTAATTATAAGCTCCCTCCACCTTTGAAAGGATTTTCCACATTTAGAAAAAAAAAAACCTGAAATCCTCTCTTGGGTTTTTCCAGCCTATCTTGCCTCCCACTTAACTTAGCTCTGGCTTGGTAAAAAGATGATTTAGCTTGAACTGTTGGGAATATGCTCCCCTCCAATCAATTCCTCCCAACACCTAATAAGCACTGACCTTTGCTAGTCATCATTTTGTTTGACAATCTATCAATGATGTGCAAGCAATCAAATACGATTCCAGTTCTGCCGAGTCTTGATGAATAGAAGGGGGTGAAAGGTTCTTTCCCTGCTCAGCAATTGAGAACGAAGGCCTGTTTATACAATACAAACCTCGTGTTTTAGCTCTCACCTTGTTGTACAATCTTTCTCTTCTGCAGAAAGATCCCTTGACCTAATGCCGGTTTCTAATACAATGTAGATCACGGGGCAGAGATTGTAGCTCCTTCGACACCCACGGGGAAATAGCTGTGTGAACTCTCTCCCAAAAGAAATTAAAAGTGCACAGACAATCTAAAAGATGTACGGTAAAAGGTCAAATTCCGCCAGCTGCATAAATCTTGCAAACCGAACTGATGTATGCCCTTTCTTTTCATCGGCACCATTTATTTCACAACTCGGTGTTTTGTATAATTTATTCAGAATTTTGCAAGTTTGAGATGGGAAGGGGGAGGCAGCAACACTTGGTGATAAAAGCCCATCCATGATCAACGGAAATCTTATTCAATGACCCACCAGCACCGGCCCAGGAGATTTGCCACATTTTTATGCATAATTACGCAGCTGAAAAGGTTAGTAATCAGAAAAGAGAGAGTGAGAGAGAGAGAGTTCTAAAGAAGGTAGATTTGTGTATCCAATTTTGCATCCAGTTTCAAAGCTGCCAGGCATTCTTTTCATACTATATAGCCAAGCCTGAGAAAGAAAATAGCCATTACTTCATCAAATAGGGCTGAGCTGAAATGTTTTTCCTAACTGATATTTCAGAAATGAAGCAGGGAAAACAACATTTACCAACTTGTAGCGAATCAGAGAAAGGGTAAAATTTTCAGCCACATTTTCCAGTCTTCTACAAACAGTGCTAGATGCCATCAGCTGGTCAGAACTGCACAGAGTAATAATTTTTAAAAGGCAACTTGGCTGGCTCACAGGTAACATTAAACCATGGTTTGTTCTGCCCTGTTGTATAAATCTTAATTTACAAACTACAATGGTTTTGAACTGTAAACCGCATTATATCTTCGTAGTACAAGCGAATCCACTTAAAGTACTTACAAGCGGTGTACGACTTACAGCCATTCATTTAGTGATGGTTCAAAGTTACAACAGTACTGAGAAAAGTGACTTAGCACCATTTTTCACACTTATGACAGTTGCAGCATCCCCATGGTCATGTGATCAAAATTCAGCTGCTTGGCAACTGGTTCATATTTATGTCCTGGGATCACGTGGTCAACTTTTGCAACCTTCTGACAAGGAATGGGGAAGCCAGACTCATTTAACAACCATGTTACTAACTTAACAACTGCAGTGATTCACTTGACAACTGTGGCAAGAACAGTCATAAAATGGGGCAAAATTCACTTAACTGTGCTTGCTTAGTCACAGAAATTTGTGGTTGTAAGTCAAGGACTGCCTGTATTTCATCAGGTCCCGATTCAACAAATGCTTCTTGAAAATGTTCTCATGTTATCCTTTGAGTTGAAGTTCTGAATTAGGACACTTTTCTTTCTCTTCTGAATGTTACAGAATTTATCTTTTACTGTCCTTTCCCCCACCCTATATGATTGCCAGGATTCTCAGCTCTTCTCAGCTACGTGTTGACTGACATCTGGCCTAAGAGGTCCATCACTTTCTCTTGTCTATCTTGTCTATTCTCGGTAAAATACAGGAATGATTTACCTTCTCCTACACGGTATGAAATGATGCATTGCCATTGTCAATAAAGTGATTGTCCACCCCTAGCATCCTCCTGTATCATTGCTACCCACTAGAGAAGTCTGCTTCCTTTAGGTGGGCAACCAGGGCAATCTTCATCCCTTGATTGAACCTGCTAGGATTACATAAATACCTGACATTACCAATCAAGGAGAATATTTGTAGCTCAGGCTTGAAATGAGGGTCCCTGGTGCTCTCTGAACTTGGTTGTTTTCTTGCAGACTTTTCATTACCCAAACTAAGTAACATCATCTGTGCAAGAAGGATGCACTGCAAGAAAACAACCAAACTCAGAGAACACCAAGGACCCCTCGTACCTGACATTCTTTACTCATCCATCCCAGAAACATCACCCTATTACCAACACCCCACTCTAAAATTAAGTAACCCAGCAGGACCTGAGGGAGACAGGTGGCAGGAGCACATTTCCCAAAAGGCATTATGAAGGAAACAGCCATCAAAAAAAATCATGCTGCTATTATGAACCTCTTTTCAAAAGACAGCTCTTCATCAGAAGTTGATTTAATACCAAGGAAACCCACTATGAGAAGTCAGAACTTCTAGATTTGCTTGCTCAGATGTCCTGCTGATTGGATCACCCTTGGTAAATACGGCTTGCCTGTTTTTTCTGCTTTTCCACGAAGACAATAGCTTCATTTGTTAAATATTGTCTCTCTTACTGTGAAAAACTTATTCAAGCAACAATGAGCAGGAAAGAAAATGCCCTTTGCTGAGTTACAGAGTTATACATCATTGTACTTTGCAGCCTCTGGCAGAGGAAAAGCAATCAAATGAATAGATTTGGGGGTGCTTGCTGTTCTGTTTGTGCACAGCATATCAGAAAGCTGGATTGCAAGACTTATTGGGCACTTAAGTGCAGCGCTATTTTATGTCATCCATCTTTTTGTCAATTTTTAGCAAAAGGGGAAAAAGGGTATTTTATTCCTGATAAAAAAAAATGCTGAAGTTTCTGCACGGAAAATTACCATTGTGGCTAAAAACTTTATCCTTTCTTTGAGATTTGAACTGTGGGAACTGGTCAGCCACAATCCAGTTGGGTTTGATTTTCACCAGAAAAAATAAGGGTGGGATAAATTTCCAGATCTTCTTTTGCTGCAGATCCCGTCATCTTTAATCTTTGGGCATGCTGGCTTGTCTTCATGCAGATCCCACAATATCTGGACAGCCACAAACCTCTCAAACTTAAAAAAAAATCCTTAAAATATTAGTGCACTGGAAACTGATTTGAGGAAATGCATAGCACTGAAGAAATCATGGAGCTAGCTTCAGATGGTACTTCCCTCCTTAAACCAAATGTATATTTGTATCGAAGAAGGAAGAAAATTTGTAATAGTGGCTCTTGTAGAGTGTGCATGGATTTACATATGAACCAAGAACTGGATCTCCCTATTCGTTTAAAATATACCAATGATAATTCTGATTTACAATAGCAGAACAGTTATGTACAACGTTAGTGATATGTATTTCATTCTGACTTCTCAGTAATGAAATTTCTAAAATGCAGCCTACCCAGACTGATTACAAACCCTGCACCATGCCTCATTTGGCATTATGGATATTGTAGTCCAGTATATCTAGAATACATCAAGTTCTAAAATAGCACTGTATTTATAGCAATAGCACTGTATTTATATACCGCCTATCAGGGCTTGCAACCCTCTCTAAGTATGTCAGCATATTGTCCCCAACAATCTGGGTTCTCATTTTACCTACCTCGGAAGGATGGAAGTCTGAGTCAATCTTGAGCCTTGTGGGATTTGAACTTGCTAAATCGCAGGCAGCTGGCAGCTA
>JANHJO010004041.1:34445-46817 GCA_032468235.1 Pseudoxyrhopus heterurus | reverse complement strand
AACTGGCAAGGGAAGCTACCCCCATCCCCGAGAGGGCATACTCAGGCCCTAACATGCTTCTGTCCACACATTCAGCAGAGGGGCCCGCATCCTTCCTCCCGAGGTCATGCCTATCCCTCCCCCCCTCTCCCACCATCTCATCCTATTTAGAGCTCCCTCCACCCAGTAGAGGGGCAGTCCCAAGGACAGAAATACATAATTTCCCAGCAGCCCCTCTTCCTTTAGCCAATAATCCAAGACAGGTGATATTAGTCTCTACAAAGTCCCAAACTTCAAACCCAGAGTCCCAAAGTCCCAAAGTTAGTCCAGCGGGCAGGTCCCAACAAGGTTTTCGATGCCAGCAAGCTCTTCAATGCCCAGGCAGAAACCACGCCTCCGAGTCCCAAAAGGCAAACCTGTGGTGACAAAAATAACCGCCGCTGGAGCCCGCATTCCAGAGCCCGGGTCAGCGGACACTGTCCCGAGTCTGAAGGTCGAGGCTGCTATGCTCACCACGGCGCTAATGGAGGCCGGAACAGTCCCAAGAGTCCCAACAGTCAGGCTGGTAGACACCGTCTGTGGCAAAACGTTCCCCAGTAGGCTAAAGCCGAAACTTGGAGCTTGAAAGTCACCCGGGGAGTTAAAGCCACTCAGGGAGCCAAAACCACATAGCTCGGTTACTGCATTCACAGCGGCGCTGGCAGAGGCCGGAACAGTTTCAAAAATTAGGCCTTCCAACTGCCACTTTCTGACCATTCCACTTTTCCAGCTCTTGGCCTATCAGGTTCTTCACCTCTCTGTTTTCTCCTCCCTGCTCCACAGCTGGGCCCTACTCGCACACGGCTCTCTTCCTTGTTCTCCGCTGGTTCGTTTTGCCTCTCCGCTCACCTCGCTTCAATGGGCCTCCGGGCTCTTGGGTAGGCCTCTCAGGTGAAGCTGGGCTTCTCTCAGTGGTCAAGTTCGCTGTGGATCATTTTCCTCCTATTTCTCCAGTCTTTCCTCTCCTTTTCCTTTCTCCACTTTCCCTTTCTCTGTGATTTATTCTATGGTTTCTCTTTCCTCTCCACCTGCCTTCCTATCGTTAATCTTAGTATAACAGCAAATTTTATCTTCTTTTAATTCCCTGCAATGAAACTATGCTTCCTCTGTTGCCGCCATCTTGGAAGGAGAAAAACTTAACGTTGTTAAGTTTAAACATTCAAATTATATCTGGCCTTATTGATATGTTTAGTAGATTTATGTCTTGTTTTCCTCTGGCCAAGGGATCCATGTAGCAGCCTGGGGAACCCAGCAACGGCTGGAATGTGTATTTCCAAGAATGGGACCCTCCTGCGTTTGGTTTCTCCTTTCCAGCATGACTTGGGAGGCCCTTAATACAATGCAACTTTCTTGTCTTGGAAAAAAGTGTGTTCATGCTCTCACTCCTCTTTTTTAGAAAAAGGAGTTGTATGATATTCTGCCCTGATCAGAAGGTGGGCTTCTACTTACTTCCATGGCAAGAAAGTAAACTGGAGTGCCTCTTTTAAGAATTCTTTTCTAAAAAGTGTGTTTATTATTCATATTTCTTAGCTGATAAACAACCCAGTTGTATCAGTGATTACTCTGCCTGTTAATATATGAGATCGTTGCCTTGATGGATGGATTGATCTGCAAACGTCAGATCAGTTCTTTTATTGCAGTATACGGCCAATGTTTGTAAAATCATGCAGAATTTATATTTGGGAGAAGTATAAGGAGAAAAAAGTGAAGGTGTGAACAGCCAGGTCAGCTGCGAAGTGATGGAAAAAGGTAAGTAAGTCAGTAAGCAGCAGACCTGGGCGGCCCTCCTGCCCCCTCAGCTGAGCTTGGGGCACCCTGAGGATAAGACAGAAAAACCAAAGGAGGGGAAATTTTTTGATAAATTGCAAAACTGATTTGGCACAGCGTAAATATCCAATAGATGATTCCATATTATCCTATAAGGAAGCATTATGCTGGGGCAGGAAAGGCCCATCTTCTGGTGCACTTTTGAATGAAAGTGAAAAGCCGAGGCAAGACAGCGGCGCTGGGTCCAAAGCCGTATGTGGTTTGACAGTAGTAAAATTATCGTGTGGAAATGCTTCATTTGGTTCCAGTGGGCAGTTGTTTTGGACATGGGAGACTTGGGACACCCCTCGTGTTTGCTCAGAAGATTTCTCGGAGAGACGCTCTTGGTCACAGCCAAATAATCTCTCCTGATATGATAACCAGCCAGAAGGCGACACATTCAGGGCATTAATCCCACGATGAGGATACTAAAGGCAAGATGGGGGAAATAGGAAGTACTGTATATTCCCATCCCTTAGAGTCAGTCTTTGTATCCCACTTTTAAATAACCAAGGCAACAAACATATCCCATAACCTTCCTCCTCTTCCTATTTTCCCCACAACAACAACTGAGAGAGAGTGACTGGCCCAAAGGCACCCAGTTGGCTTTCATAGCTAAGCCGGGACTTGAACTCACAGTCTCCTACTTTCTAGTCTGGTGCCTTAACCATTACACCAAACTGACACTGTGTTAATCTCTCAATTATTTAATCTCTCAATTAATGTTTTCTCATTAGAGTATTTTCTCTCCTTTTCAGCTGAATCCTTTAAGGAATTTGCTGAGCTGCTCCAAGAGGTGGAACTTGAGAGGTCCATGATGGTAAGGACATTTCTCCTCCCTCCTCAGTCAGAAGTGGGTTGAGGATTCAGGAAGATGGGATTCGGCCCCATCATTGCATGACCCCAAGCATGTTGGGCTTGGGCCCAGCATGCTGAGTCATGTTGAATGTTGGGAACTGTAAATCTTGGCTTATGATATAATCTGTGCAGTTGTGGTTTATTTGACCAACTAAAATCATAACTTAAGAAGTTGCATGATCCATGTTTGGTGTCTAAATCCGGCCAAAACAAGATTAGTAATAGCTGCAATAATAACATAGTGCCCTTGCGGAATTTCCTGCTGGATAGGAGGAGTCAGTACGGATCTATCCCATTTTAACAAGTTACCTTCTTTCCGTGGGTTTTCTGGGATTCTGTGTATTTCACTCCTAATTACTGGATTGCTTAATTAAAACATTCTTAATTACTGTCGGTATTTCTTGTGGGGTTTTTAAATCAAGCAGTTGCATTTCTGGTGCATGTTAACTATGCCCATTTCTCTTGCAAAGCTGTATGTCCTCTTTCTTTCAGGTTTTCCTCCTCTTCTTTTACTTCAATTCAGTTCAGGGCACAAAACTTCGAAAAAACTCCCTTCCAGGGGACACTGATCAATCCAAGATCTTGGAGGTTCTAAGGAGATGCTTGATGTGTTATAGAGCTCTTGGCAACGGATGATTTTTGAGGTCTCCAAATTGGAGAGGGAGGTTTCCTGAAAGCACACATCACATTATGCAAATCCTATCCCACCATATCATAATTTCCATTACTCCTTTCCATGATTAGTTTTTAATTATGGTTTCTTGAAAAGACCAAAGTGGCTGGTCTCACATAACACGCTAATCCAGAAGAAGACTTAATCTGAGGTGAGAACCTGGCCAAACTCTGCTCATGTGAACTCTCGTGTCCCATGAGTTCTTCCTTAGTTCTGCAGAGTTTCAAATGAGTTACTTCAAAATTAGTTCTGGAGCACAGTGGAAGACCAAGTCATGCAGATTTAAAAGGTTCAGTGTTGTTGCCTATTTATTATTTGTCTACATTTTTCCTCACAGGTGCAAAATGCCAGTAATTTGTTGATCAAACCTCTGGAAAAGTTCCGTAAGGAGCAAATTGGATTCACCAAAGTAAGTTCTGCATCTAATCCCATTTTATTTGTAACATAACTGTATTAAAATGAGATTGATGTCATTCTTCTTGTGTGATTCTCAGTGCTCATTCAAAGTATCACTAGCCACTTCCTAAAAAGAAATAAATTGCAGAATAGTGTCTCAGATGGCTACATTTGTTAGCAGTAATGTATTTTTATAATTTTAAAAATTAGGATATTATGACTTTGCTCTTTCTATATTGTGAGTTACAAAATAGTCTCCTATGCAAAGACTATGAATATTGTAAGATAGCTGAAGAAATACACACATCTTTGAATTGGCCTTCTGGGAAGTCACAAAACTAACCTTCACATTAGATCATTTGTTAAGCGCCACTTGTTACTCAGTTGAGAGTGAGTCTCTCAATTCAAGGAGCTCCTTGGAGGTGAGGGGCCTTTTCCACTTCCAGCCTCTCTGTTTGGGCCAGCTTGACCCACAGACAGAGGGTCAAGAATCCTAGAATCTGGACCTTGCTGGATTTCAGGGTGAGGAAAAAAGTACACAGGCCTCCTTCTCTCTCTTGGGGTACTGTATTGTTTATTCCTTTTTAATTTGGGGGCTGCCACAGAGTGTCACGGCATGGGTCCTGCAATGTCTAGAAAAATGGGGGTGATGGTGATGGAAAGGGGGGGCGGCAGTAGCCGTCCGTAAATAGGTGAACGGGGGAGATGCCTGGAAAGGGGGGAATGAAGCAAAACGTAGGTCAGCAGTTTCTTGTGGTTGGCTAGCGTGGGTGATTCAGGAATACTGCATTTTTGGAAAGAGGATCTGATTTACAGGATTCATCTATTTAGTCATATGGCGTAGAGTTTAAAGTCCCCAGGTTAAGAATGTCAGACTTGAGCATAACCCCAGACGCAAATGGGCTGCCTATTACTAAAAACGGCAGACGGACTTTTCCTTCCTTGAGCCGACAAACCACGGAAGCCGCGTAATGCTTTCAGCCGTGCATTTTTAATATTCGGCCTGTTGAAGGAAAGGCAATGCAGAGCAATCGGCAGCCCATTTACAAATAGCAATAGCAATAGCACTGTATTTATATACCGCCTATCAGGTTGCGCCTGAAGTAGAAATTGGGGTGAGAGATGCAGTTAGGAGCGGGAGTCGTTCTGAAGCGAGGGCTGCCTGTATGCCCTTCCGGCAACCACAGAGGTTTTGCTCTTAGCCAAAAGGTCGAGAAACAGTGAGGACCATGCGTGTTCGTTCCCTTCTAAATTTGTGAACCAGCCTCACGGTTATCATCGCAGCGCTCTTCCTGCAGGGACTGCCGATCGTGATTCAAAAGATGCGAAGGGAGCGTCTTTTCTGGCCAATAAAGTTTATCAGAAGTCATAAGCTTTTGTGAGCAGCCGCTCATTTCATCAGATGTATCGAGTGGCAATATTGTTGAATTAAATTCAACGTTGTTCATCTGAAGAAAAGCACTCACAAAAGCTTATGCCTTTTAATAAAATATCTTGGTTTGAACAGATGAATAGACTCCTGGTTCTTGGCTACCACAGACTAGTATGGCTCTCTCCTGATTCACAGCTCTTCTCTTGAGCAAATACTGAGGTAGACTGCTTTCTTTTATTAGATTAAAACCTAGATATTCTTTATAAAATGGCAACCCTAACCCTTGTGGTTTTTAAAAAAATAATTAGCCTTATCAGATAACTGCTTGTAAAATGAAAATATAATGACATATTGCATATATTTCCTACTTGATTATGGCAAGTATAATCTCTGCGGTAAATTGCAAAGTTTGTACAAAAGCTGAGATTATGACTTTAAATTGGCTGTATGCATTTTTACTTGATGGAATCCATGTCGGAATTAAAATATGTAATATATTTTTATCAAAAGCTCAAAAATACTTTTAAAGTGAACATTTCTGGAATATTTGAAGCATGGACTAAAGAAATAAAATTCCCAAAAGTCCTGTCAGTGGATTTATGATCTTTAAAATGGTAAAATAGTGTCTGCAGATATAAGGTTCAGGTCGATTCATCAAAAATTGTATTTAGAGCGGATTGGAGTCCATGAAAAACATATTTGAAAGGATGGATATCAGATTTTCTACCCTGGAGAGATAAAAAAATTTGCAGGTTCCTTGACCCACATGATATAGTTGTCTGATCAGTTGGTGTCTTTTTGGGATAGCATATTCATGTATAGAAGCAGCTTTGTGGGGAAAATTTTATGTTAACGCAAAGTTGTATGATTGTATTGAGCATAGGGATGTCAAGAAGGATCATATCAAGAAATTGGTAATGTGATATTCCAGGTGTCAAGGAATGGTTATTGGAAATGTGTGATGGATTTGTTTTGGAAAAGGCAGCGTATTCTGCAGTAGTAATATTCGTTACTATGGCAGAGATTTTGTGATATCATTGAATAATATTTGTTCTGTTCATTTAGAGTAGTGGATTCATTAATAAACATTGTTTACTAGCCTCCTGGTTCCTAGGCCAATATTTTAACCACTACACCAAGCTGGGTTTCATATCATAGTCTGTGAAGTATAGTTTAATATCAAGAGAAAGCACAATTCATATAGTAAAGTCTAAGGGTTTAAAAGTTCATTTGTGGTTAACAATCTGCATAATTTTGTTATTAATCTGTTATTCTGTATTCCTGGGCTGAGTGCAATTTAATGTTTTATACTGGGTCTGTGTTAGAAATAAACTGTTTTTCTGCACAGCGGAATAAACAAAGGTGAAATACAGAAGAAGGGCATTCAGCTCAGATTTGCTCATGAACATTCTGGGCAAATCATAGGAAAAACTAATCTGAGAATCCTCCATTCACAGCGCTTGTCGGCTAAATTCAAATGTGTGTGTGTGTGTAAACCAAAACACTGTTACATTTTGGGCTTGAGGAGACATTCCCCAGCCAGAAATTGGGATTATATGAAAATAATATTAGCAAAGTCTTTGAGCAAAATCAGAACAATTTTCCTTCCTCTTTGAACATCCAAGTTTTAACAGGTTGAGTGAATTCTGTTTTTGGCTCTTCCATTTGTGCTCAGTAGATCCCAGTAGAAGTTTTTGCAAATTCTCTCTCCGTAGGAAAGGAAGAAGAAGTTTGAGAAGGATGGGGAGAAGTTTTACTCCATGCTGGACCGCCACCTGCATTTATCTTCCAAGAAAAAGGAGTCTCAACTGCAAGAGGTAAAGGAAGGAGAGGCTGATGGTTGAGTGGCAGTCAGAGAACTTTGTTTGAGCCCAGCAGGTCAAGGTACCTGTCTGGTTTATTTATGTCTGACCTTGATTTCTTCAGGAAAACAAGACCCAAAATGCGTGGCTTTGCATTTTCCCCATGCTTCTTGTTCCTTTTCTCCTTGCCAGGAGGTTTTCTCCCACTCTCGAGTTCTCCCACCAGTGGATCAGGCCCACTGACGTTGCTGCCTTGTGCTCCCCCACCCCCCAGCAAACAGGTTGGCACGAAGGTTATCAATCAATGGTTGACAGTTACCTCTTTGAACTGATATAACAGGACACAATCATACAGATTTTGCACCCATTACATCTGCTTATTTCGCCACTTCTCTGGCAAGCAAAAGCATTCTGGACTTCACATTTTATCACCACTGGCGGGCCAGAAAGGAACAAAAGCCATCCCTGCAACAACTTCGTCAACTTGGTCTGAGAAAGCAGCACTCGGACCTAGGTCAGCCAGTGAGTTCTGCTGGCTAAGAGTGGACCAAGCTTGGATTTTGCTGGTCTTGGCCCAACACCTTCCTCCCCCCCCCTTTGCCTGGCTTCCGCATCCGTGAGCAGGGCCTAGAGCTTGGTCCCAAGCTGTAAATGAGTCTCTTCATGAGGACAGTTTGGAGAGCCAGTTTGGTCTGGTGGTTAAGGCTCCAGGCTAGAAAGCGGGAGGCGGCGAGTTCAAGTCCCCACTTAGCCATGAAAGCCAGCTGGATGACCTTTGGCCCGTCACTCTCTCAGCCCAACCCACCTCACAGGAGGAGGAAGGTGTGTTGTATATGTTTGTTGCCCTGAGTTATTTGTAAATGTAATGAAGGTGGAATATAAATAAAAACTCACAAACCGGCAAAATTATGTGTTCGGCAATAGAGAGAATCAGTTGAACTTTTTAATTCACTTTTCCCCTATTTGTTATTTAAAGTATTGTTCATTTGCATGCTTTAATGGACGCTTTGAAATGAATGCAAGTCTCAAATAGGAATTCTGGCTAGTATAGCTAATACAGTTTGTTCTTGGGAAACAATTCAAAACACATGGTGTTTTCTGTTCTGGGGTGTTTTCCTCCCCACTCTCTCATTCTACTTTTAGAAATAGTGTTCAGCTGCTCCTAGATTTATAGCTTCCTTTATTTCAGCAGGAGGATTGTGTAGGATTTATTTTCTTTCTTTTTTTCTGTTTAGGCTGATTTGCTGGTTGATAAGGAGCGACATGTTTTTTTTGAATCTTCCCTGGAATATGTTTATCAAATCCAAGAAGTGCAGGAGAGCAAGAAATTCAGTATTGTGGAGCCTGTAAGTCTGACACACACGCACACACACACACACACATGCACACACGGCCTTTTATCTGATCCCAATTTGAAGGGAAAAGAGATTCTGTAATTGAGAGGCTGCCTTCTAAGGGCATCCCTTGACCTGGGACCACAATGCAGTCTGCCTGTTATGGTCAAAAATTGCGACGGTTGTGAAGCAGGTCAACACATGACCAACTAGATTTTATAACCTTTTTAAAGTTGTATTGGAACTTCAGAACTGGCTAGTAAGTACCTTTGGGGGGGTCTGTCATAATTTTGAACAGTCACTAAGTGGCTGGTTATAAGTAGAAGACCACCTGTCTTGCTCTTTAGTGTAAGCCTTTACAATTGTTTGTAATGCTTTTATTCTTAAAGAGAAAGGAAAGAAAACATGAAAAAAGTAAATAATTTTTTTTGTGAAATTGGCCCTCAATAGTCTTCTGCATTTTCTTTTCTTTTTATTTCATTTTGCTATAAATAGAAATTGAGGGTTTCTCTTGGTTGTAAAGTGGTCAAAAGTAGGAAACTAAAATGTGCAGAATTTCACACAAAAATAAATAGTTCCATTCCATTTAAAAGTGGTAGAAAATTGGTTCTGTATTCTCTATAAACTTTATAAAGTTAAATCTGCATAAGAAATTATTACCTGTACCAGCTTACTCTTAAAGTCCATATCTACCACTATTATTATATTCAAACATTGTTGTCCTTGACTTAGAGAAAATATATAATAAATGGTGCAGAATTAAAGGGAAAAACCTATTCCACACAATTGTAGAGGCACTTAGTGAGGAAGAAAAGGTGAACGTTAGTTGCTCATGTTTCCTCTTCGGCTGTGAACTTGCTCAGACTCTTCAACTCGTCGGGCGCCTGTGAGGCCCCGCCAGCCCTGCTTGGCCAGTGTTGAAATCCGTTCCAATTCGTTGCATAGTCATTGGGCAGCCTGTTCTTCCTCCAGAGGCCCAGTTCTGTTTTTGGCATGGTCCGTGGCTTTTGCCTGTACAATTTTTAAAATGCTATCATTCTTCCCTACACAGGTGTTGGCTTTTCTTCATAGCCTCTTCACTTACAACAACCTGACTGTGGAGCTCACACAAGATTTCCTTCCATACAAGCAACAGCTTCAGCTCAGTTTGCAAAATGTAAGTGGATTTCCAATATTCCCAGTGTCTTCCCACCTCTTTTTAAGTGGAGAAGCAGCCATTCTTAGTGACACTCTTATTCTCACCACTGACTTTTAGGCTTAGGCATGTACATTTTAACTTACTTTTTTTAAAAATACAAGGAATCGGTTAGGTCTAGAGAGCACTTGGTCCTGTTTTCAACCTTGTTTAAACCCGAGACAGGGACATCTGAGAAACCCCAACCTGTGGCCTAGATTGATCCAGGGGGCCTGATGAATTTGCCTGCTGAAACCGCCCTGAGATACCCTGGGCCTTCCCCAAAGGGGCAGCCAAGCAGTGTCTCAGGCAGTCTCTTGGTCAGCCAAGGTCACCAGGCGTACATTGGCAGGGATCCCAGCTGCAGCACTTACCTCCCCTGGAAGAGGGAAAAGTTGATCAGAGGGCCCCTCCAGGTGCTGAGCGGGACGTGTTCCTCCACTTCTCCAACCTGGGGGAGGGAGAAATGGCTGCCAAGAGAAGAAATCTGGCTGTGTTGATTCTAGGCCTCCTTCATAGGAAGCTGGTGGGTGTCCGGACACGGGACCTCTGGAGAGAGGGGGACGTGCCATCCCTCGAATGCCTGCCCAGCCCAGTGGGAGAGAGCCTGGTTTCAGAACAGCTTTGAACCCAGGCTCTGTCCTCTTTCCCCAGGCTCCAGGGAAGGGCAAACTCTGTGTTGCAAATCAAATACGTTGATCCTCTTTGGATAAATATTCTTCCCAAATGTGCAAAAGTTTTGTTTTGTACTTGGGGAAACAAGCCACCTTCCCTAAGCACTGTAAAGGCAGAATGCAAAAAGCATGCCTGGTTGTTTAAAATATTTAAAAATTATCCCTCTGGCTAAACTTTTGAGCCACTGTGATTACCATCCATTTATACTAAAGTTCCAGGATAGAAAGTCAGCTCTTCCACTGTTGTCTCTGGAGGCTCATTCTCAAAACAGCCCTACTGATCTTAGAAAGTTTTACACACCTTTACTTCCTGCATATCTCTGCAAAGTCCCCGGGGTCATCTGCCCAGCCTCTGCTTAAAAGGATTGCTAGGCTGCTCCACCAAGATTAGCCTTCTTCTCTGGCTCTTTCATGGAAGACCATTGAAGTATCCCATTGGCCGTCTCAACACAAGGATTTTGCCTCCCAAATACGAATTGCGTCTTTTCTCCCGTTGCTCAATAGACAAGGAATCATTTCAGCAGCACTCGTGAAGAGCTGGAAGACCTCAAGAAAAGAATGAAAGAAGCTCCACTGACCTGCAAATTACCTGGCAAGCCAACCATCGAGGGATACCTCTATTCACAAGAAAAATGTAAGAGGCAGAGTTGCTTTCCTAAATGAGGTTATGCAGACTAGACTCCTGGAAGTTGTGGAGTACCTCCTTGTGACTATGGCTAAAATATGCCTTTGATTGAGGATCCTGGAAATAAGTGACCTCTGCTCTTCAGCTGCCTCCTTGTAGTCAACCGAAGGCCCCTGTGCCCAGTCATCTCATCCAAATTCACCTTTTGACCAAGCCTTGGCCTAAAACTAATTGAAATGAGGATGAAAGATGGGGTGGGGGGAGGAAACAATTCAAAAATGAACCTGAGAGGTTGGGGCCTTGACTTGCCCAATTCAAACCTTCAAGCCATGATGATGATGATGACGACATCCATTCCACTGTGCCCAACTCTCCACCTCTTCCAGTCTTGCCCTCCTTCAGGCCCTGCTCCCAGGCATCCCTGTTCTCCTCCTCCCCCCTTGACGCTTCTGTCCAAATAGAGGGAGATCCCTTGCACCATTTATGGGGATTTAGCTAGAATCCTCATCATTCCTTAATTATTATTTTTTTTACCAAGGATACAGGAAATAAGGAAAAATTAAAATGGAATCATTTCCTGCTTCCCCATGTTAGGGCCACAATTAGGACCAGAGTTTTCGTTGCAAAGCTATTTGGTTATTAGGTGAGCCATTAGCTGTGACCATGCCTGATTTTATGACCTTTTTCCTACCCCCCCCCACTGATTTTGCTCTTCGGGAGGGAAGACGGCAAATGGCAATCATGTGACCCCAGGAAGGTGCAACTGTCCTAAATATATGCGGTCACTAAATGAATAATCGTAATGGTAAATTGTAAATAATTGAGAGTTGAGGAGTATCTGTACCTCTGCTTGGGATCTGGCATGGCTGCACATTGAATGGAGCTCATTCAGAGGGGCCCAAGCCAGCCCTTCTCCCTTGAAGCACTTGGGGGGAGGGTGCCATGCGATCCCCCAGAAGGGTTGGCCCAGGGGCTTCACAAGCTTTCCCGGGAAGTCTGAACACGAGTGCAGGTCCACCCCTGGGACGGTGGCCAAAGGAAGGGGCTGTGGAAGACCCACGTGGAAAAGTAGCACCTTCAAGAAGAGGTGCCTCACTCTTGCCAAAGCTTTCGGGTGAGCATTCCTGGGAATGTTTCATTCAGCCCCGAGTGGGTTGTGTTGCCCATGCTAAATTCTCCAGGGTTCCTTACAATATTCCTCCTGCACAATATCTCCTTGCTGGCATAACTTGGCTAAAATCTCAGTGATTGTGTTCTCTGCTTGCCATATTTCTTAGATGTTCCAGCAGTTCATCTCATCTTCTGAATTCTTCTTCTTGTTATTATTATCAGATTTTTATCCCACCTGTATTCGTGTGTGTGTGTGTGTGTGTGTAAAATGTCAACTCAAGATGATAAACCTACCTAATACTCCTGCCACATATTCTACCACCACAACAACCTTGTGAGGTGGGCTGGGCTGAGAGAGAGTTATTATCGGCCCAGTTACACAACCAGCTTTCGTGCTATTTCTACCGTACAGAATTTCAATATACCCAGGGTCTTATTTTCTTTTGACCCCCAAAATAAGCACTTGGCCTTAGTTTCGGGGAGGTCTTATTTTTTTTTGAGGTGCAGGAGGATCACTTCCTTGAGGTGCA
>JANHJO010004040.1:28264-40977 GCA_032468235.1 Pseudoxyrhopus heterurus | reverse complement strand
CTATTCTATTCTATTCTATTCTATTCTATTCTATTCTATTCTATTCTATTCCTTTCATTGCAATATAAATAGTACAATAGAAAGAATTATACTATGTTATGCCTCACTGTTGACTTTCTTTCTCTTAAAACAAGATGATCAACAAAGGGTGAACAGTTAAGATCATGTCAGGTCACTGATACTTCATTTTGGATTTTCCATTTATGACTTTGCAAATTGTAAAATTGGTATGTATCTTTAAAGTCGGATATGGTTGAGCTTTCAACCTGAACAGCCCACCTGACAGCAAACTCATTGCATTACACGCTTGAACATAGTTTCTATATTTGATGCCCGCATGCTAAAATACTTGCTCCATTTGTCCAAAATATTTTGTTCTTTCACAGGGAAAACCTCGCCAGTAGCATTTTTCTATAAAAAAAGGACAGTACACTTAATAGCTCCTAATGTTCCCTAAGATGATTATTTATAAACTCTTTGGGCTATTGTTATTCTGCTGAAATTTACACTTCTAATAAACCTTTTGAATGTAATTAGTGCATAAACAATTGTGGATACATATTTGCCCTTTAAGCCTCCGCTGAGCGATCTGGCTTTATTCAAAGCTTTCCCAAAGCTTTACATATTTTTCCCTTTCAGCAATAAGCTATCTGTAAAATAATCCCTGCCTCTTTATTGTCCTAGCAGGTACAGACTTTTGCACTCTGTTGAACTCATTTGAACTCAATCCGAAAGAAAAAAAAAGTATAAAGTTTTATGGGGAAATTTAATGAAGTGCATCATACAAATGGATCTCTGAACAAGTTGTTAACAGTTGGGTCTCACTTATTGTTTTGTTGATATATTTGACAAAGAAGAAACTAAAAAGCTTTGAACTGGACAAACTTCATTATTAACTTGGATATCAAATCAAACCAAAACATATAAAATTACTGAGTGTACCACCAATCGTTATGAATTCATCATCAGTAGCATCTGCAATATATATATATATATATATATGATGGATACTAGCAATAGCACTTAGACATACAGTATATAGGGCTTCACAGTGTTGACAATGAGAATGATTGACATGGAATTTATGGAGCATGCCTTCTGGAATTGTGGATGCTCCATAAATAAAGGTTTTCCTGAAGAGACTGGACAGACATTTGTCTGGAATGTATAAGGATTTTTGCCTTGGGCAGGGATTGGATGAGAACACCTTCAAGTTCGTTCCAGACCTATGATTCTATGATACAAAATCCTGTCTCCTTGCTTGTTTTGAACCCACTCTGCAGAAATCACTGGCTATTATGTGTATCGGCCTTAACATGCTCTCAAAATTCTGTAATATAACTTCAGCTGAAATCGAGCAAATGCAGCTTGTGGGCCCTCCGAGAAGTGACATTGTTTTCATAAAATGAACCGCACCATGAATGCTACATGATTCGCTTTATTGAAAGGAAGGAGATGACCCGATTTGTCTGGGCAGATCAGTTGGGAACCTGCCCACAACATGTCTCAAAATTGCCAGTTGGAAGACTTTCAGCATGCTAGATTTCAGCCAGCAGTCTGGAGAAGATGAGAGATGTTCTTTCTGGGGCTTACTGAAGGAGATGAGTGGCATTTCCTTGGACATTGAACAATAAAGCAAAGTGGGGGGAGTATTCTCTGCTTAGTTCTTCTCTCACCCAGAAGTACTGTGGCCTTTGAAGTGGGCTGCCTCTGTGCAGATGGGCTAAAAGCTATTCGTGTTCACTTCCAGTTGTTTCTCATCTTAAGACTCTACTGAAAACAATAGCAATAGCACTTAGACTTATATGCCACTTTATAGCCCTCTCTAATCAATTTATGGAGTCAGCATACTGCCCCCAATAATCTGGGTCCTCATTTTACCCACCTCGGAAGGATGGAAGGCTGAGTCAACCTTGAGCCTGGTGAGAATTGAACTGTCCAGCTTCTGGCAGCTGACAGCAGAAGTAGCTTGCAGTACTGCACTCTAACAACTGCACCACCATGGCTCATGTTGTACTTCCTCAAAAAATGCAGCCAAAAGTCCAAGGTGATTTGCAATCTTTCCTTCTGATTAAATTGGACCACAAGTAAACGTAAGAACTTTTGCAAAAAGTTAAGGAAGCATGCAGTAAGTGCAGCTAGTCTATCTTTCAGGCTGCTGCATATTATGCAAAAACTCTTTTGAAAGGCATCTGAAGGAAACTCAGTAATTTAAGGAATGTGATGTAAGGAAAGTTTCATAGTAATCATTCAGTTGTTGCACTGAGGAAAACAAAGCAGTGAAGATAAAAGCCGAGCTCTTTGCTAAGAGTGATTTTCAAAAGCATCTATTTGCTGTAATGAAATACAGAATCATTTTTTATAATACTGATTCTGCTCATGCATTTTAGTAGCCAGAGTAAGGCTTGGCATTTGGTAGGTTTTCTGAAGGATATCTGAAGGTCTGTGCATAAATTTTCAGACTTCATAAAACAAACAAAAATAATACTGCATTTAGATCTCTTTTGTGAAAGTGTCTACAAAAAAAAAAAAAAAGATCAGGAATAAGTAACACAATCTTCTGCATTTGCAGCGTTTTACTATAAGATTCTGTAAAAGAGTTAGAAACAATTCTGGCAATTTTTATTTATGTATTTAAAACATCTGTATCTCGCTTCTCTTAAAAAGTCTCGAAGTAGCTAAAGATGCCAGAACCAATCAAAGATTCTCAAGCAAAAGAGAGAAAATTTGAAACCTGGATTGGAAGCACTATTAGAAGAACATATTGTGAATGACCTAAAAATTCATAATATTTATGAAAATAAATTAGTTTCTACTGAGACCAAAGGCAGAGGTTCATTAATAGTGGGTTGGTAGCACATATCCATTGATATTTCAAATTAACTTAAATCATCATGGTTATGCTATGCCGTATGCCCACTCTGCTACTTCACCTGAAATTTAATTTCACAACATATACAGATTTAACTATAGTTTGGTTAAATTGGGAAAATGTGACCATCCTAGACCAAGCCAAGTCCAAAAAATGCTAGTGAATTTCTAGAAGCCTGGCACTCTGGCAAATCAACCATCAATAGACACATGGACATTAACAACATCTATAGACTATGCAAAAGGCACCCAGTCCAAAAAGGAATAAAAAGACCCAACCACCTCCCCACCAGCAATCAGCACCCAGATCAGCATAGATTAACTCCAAGTTTAACATTAGACCAGCAATCAAGTAAACAATGCTCCAATCAAAAAACTAATAAAGAAGCCAACAGCAAACAGACCAATCAAAAAATCTCCAAGACCACTCCCACCAACACTGACAGGCAAGCCACTAGAATTTAAACTGGCAGCAAACTGACTCCTTAGTAGCACTGATGATATAACCTAATTTGGGGAATGAAACCCTGCAAGAAAACAAGCAAGCTCAGAGAGCACCAAGGACCTCTCATTTGAACCCTGCACTCACAAATATTCTCCTTTATTAGTATCACCTGAAATTGGCAGCAATACTGTGTTTATGCTCCAGAAGCTGGAATATTATCGCTTCTCAATGTAGGAATGCAGTTTGGTGGTCTATGTGGCTACAACCACAAACGCTATTCCCTCCTGCAACCAGGCACAGCTCCCAGGCTTGTTCCAAACACACATAAAAAACTCCGCAGAATTTCATGTTTGGATGACAGATACAACAAACCACAGCACAACCGGTTGTAGTTCATTAGCTACACTGCAATGCTGGAGCGGCTAGTGGGCCAGATTATAGCAACCAGCAGTGGCAAACTTTGATCCTGGCACTTAAAGTTCACACATAACCTAAATGGAAAGCTGGCCTACAGTGGAAAGTTCTTCTGATCTATGGTCTTTGGATCAGACAGAAGAAATTAATCCATATTCTATGGAAAGTTACTGAAGAGTTCAAAGTCAAATGCCTTGGCTCTGAACATGCGTCGTTTGTGTTTTATACTTTTTTGCTGCCATTAGCTAGACAGTTTCTTTAAACGAACCATTTTTACTTATTTAGGAAATATATAACTCAATTTTCATTGTAATAATTTCAAATCTGGAGTAGAACTAAATTAAAACAATGAAAGCATCTGATGGTTAAATATTATGCAAGATAGCAGGAACAGTAATTCATCCATAATTGAGTCCTACGGGAGTGGGGCGATATATAAATTTTGTAAAATAAAATAAATAAATAAATAATTGTTACTGACATACCAACAAATATTCAAAATCTTGGATAAAAAAATAACTCTTCAGTTGATACTAAAAACTGGGAAGTGGAACTCAATATTGAAGGACACTTTACTGTGCTACTGAAAATGAAGAGTTGTCAAACGGGCAACACCATGTTATTGTCAGGGCACTTACATAAAGAAAATGGCAGCAGGTCCAAAATCTGCATGGAATTAGATGAGTGTTTTTCAACTGGACAACTTTCAGATGTGTGGACTTTGTCTCCCAGAATTCCCAATATTCTGGGACTGGAAGTCCATACATCTGAAAGTTGCTTGGTTTGAAAAACACTGAATTAGATTGTTGTCCATGTGCTTTCTCCATATACAGTACTAAAGGGTAAATCTGCATCTAATTTCCAAAAAAATACTGAAGCACCTAATTCATGAGGTCATCTGAAGATTGATCAATTCAAATGTATGTTAGCTGGGATTATATTTCACTGTTTTTCATATCCCGAATTGGTAGTAATCATAACTAACCATGAATTCGAACAAACATCTGGAACAAAATTAACTTTAGGAATTAAAATGGACCATGATTTATTGGCATGAAATCTCAGAAATCCTGCTAATTCATAGGGCCATTTCCTTGATCTCCAAGTGTGAGATCATGTTAACAAGGAAGATAACTTACTACAAAAGGTACACAGCAGATAAACTAATGGATTAAGGTTATAAATGTTCCCAGCACTAGAGAAAAGTTGCACATATAGAATCTTTGAAAAGAGCTACACATAGTTAAAAACTACTAATAGGTTGGCAAGCATGAGGAATCTTGTCCATAAGGCCAAGCATGGGGATACCATTTGTCTCTTGATGATGTTGTACATTGACTCAAAGGCTTATGAGAGACTTGGCAGTTTTTCAAAAGGATTTATGACCTCCATGACCTTGAAAAACTGGGACTGTGTGTGCTTTAAAAGTTCAGCGGTAGGGATAGAAATATTTACAAGTGGTATATAAAACCCACATAGCAATTCCATTGCTAGTTCAACTGTATCCTGTATTTATTCCTGCAAAAGTAGGTTTGCATCCTAAATACGTTTCCATGAATAGAACAGATTGGGAAGGAACTATAGCTGGAGCAACTTGTTGCAAAAACAAGTTATCAATTTACAGTATATAAATAGTAGAGTAACTTTGATTGATTTCATCACTCTATCCAGTGATAGAGTGACCTATCTAAGTCACTATCCAGTCTTTCTTAGACAATTTTGATTCCCTTCTAAACCTAGCATCAAAATAATGAACCCCTCGGAAAGGGGTATCCTATACATTAAAAGTATTCATTTATTATTGCTTCAGCTGCCTATTGCTCAGGGTCTGTTCCTTTTTCTACTGATCTAATAACCTCAGTAAAACATCTGCTTTGCCTCTTGGAAAACATGGCTCCATCTGAGAAACCTCTTGTCATAGCTGAACTCCTGTCCAGGCCTCCTTTTGCTATATGAACACACATAGAAAGTAGGTGAAGCGAACGAGAAAAATAGCAGAACATTAATTTGCTCAGGACTAAATTGTAAGTTTACATATCTGAACAGGAACTATATAATTGCATCATCCCTCCTCCAATGCTTTTTTTTACTGAGGCTATTTCACTTGGATGCATGAAAATAGGATTTGCCAACAACTAAATTTCTTTCTTTTTTCTCAGTATTCCTCTAACCCTCTCCTTGCCACCTATGAAGCAGAGTAAGAATTTCACATTGTGATCAAGGTGCTAGAGAAGACAACTACTGCATTTAGAAACGAACAGAAACATCTAACACAGACATACAGTACAGGGCTGTATAGCAATTTGAATTCAAAAGGAAGGCAGTTGTGGGAGGCCAGGAGAAGATGCAGCTGCTTTCAGATGATGAATCACAGTTTTACAGTCTTCAAATCTGGTTCTTGGCACTATCTTATTTTTTAGTTAGTTGATGCAGTTTATTAGTTTCTGTCTTCCAGACAAGTGACACCTATCCAAAGCTCTTTTTTTCTTGCAAAAATTACCACAAAGAATAAAACTTCTGCTCATCCAGAATGTACCTCTGAGACTTCCAACAATGGCACCAAATGTAGCATTCCAAAAGCACATGAGATTTTTCTCCCCAACTACGTTTCTATAAGCATTTTATAATCTAATAATACGAGAGGAAAAATGACTCCAAAGTTGTGTATAGCTGACTGGAATTCAGACATCTGTTCTGATTAAAAAGCTTCCTGAGTGGGGTCCTCCATCCCACTATAAATATTTAGCTTTTAACTCAATTAAAACAATATAAGACAGGTTTTATTCTCCACAACCTGCAACTGGAATTGATGTGCTAGCTTTTTCTGGGGTTGCCTTAGAATGAGAACCAAATTTTTACAGCACCATCCTACTGTTCATAACACCCCCTTTGTAAACAAACTCAGGAAGACTGGCAGTGGTAAGAAGAGTTTACTCTCAAAACAGAATGGAAACAAGAGTACAGTAGTAGCAAAATCTTAAGAAGTGAACAGCAGAAAGAATCTCCTTTTCCAACATCATTAACATTTTGAGCAATTGTTGACTGGAACAAGCCCCTTAAATCACCACCTGGTCCTGTTTTCAGCAGTTGGTCTTCCTTCCAAGACTGTCATGGCTCATTTAGATAGCATAGCACATTTTTTCTAAAGGATTATTCTCAGGGATCTTGGAATTCAAAACATAATGAGATACACTCATGTGAAAAAAAAAATCTCTGTAACATAACTGCTAGACACATTTTTCAGAATTTGTTTTTTGTCGACCACAGTGTATTAGATGGAGAGTATAAACTATGTGGAATATTAAAATACTAAAACAAGCTGCACTAATCTCAGATGCTGAGAAAATTATGGACAATTTGACCTGACAAATTTCTCTTTGAAGTATTGAAAGGTATGGACTTTGATAAGAATTTTATTTTATTCAAGGAATAATCTATCTATCTATCTATCTATCTATCTATCTATCTATCTATCTATCTATCTATCTATCTATCTATCTATCTATCTATCTGGGTGCTTAATGGTGATTTGACCCTGTGATATCCAGAAGGGGACAGGACAAGGTTGTCCTCTGTCCCCTTTTTCGTTTATTTTGGTTCTTGAAATTTTGAATAGATATTAGACAAGATGAGAAGATTGGGGATCTAAAAATTAAAAATTAGACTTGAAAGATTTTGTGCACTAACAAGTTTTAAGATTAATAAACAAAAAGCAAAGATGTTGATAAAAATGACTACCCAAGATCAAGACAATCTGATGGAAACAAAAATAGTTTTAAAGTAAAAAAAAGTTAAACATTTGGGTGTTATTTGACTAATATGAATTGTATATTGTTTCAAAATAATATGCTAAGGTATGGTATGAAGTTAAAAAAAAGATACATTGAGATGGGAAAAATGCAATTGTTACTGAGATTTTTAAAAAAATCCCATCTGCATTCCATTCTATCTTCTCCCCATATTATTTAATATCTATATAAAACTAATGGAGTTTGACTTAAGGACTAATGGAGTTTGACTTAAGGTTTGGAATGGGTGTTATCATATCCTGACCACCTTAAGGCTGACTCAGCCTTCCATCCTTCCGAGATTGGTAAAATAAGGACAATATGGGCAATATGCTATGTTGTAAATCACTCAGAGAGTGCTATAAAGCATTGTAGAGTGGTATACAAGTCTCCGTACTATGATACCCAACTCTATTGTTCCTTACCAGCTAATTCCAAGGGTGTGAACAGCATTCTTGAATAATTAATTAAGTTTAAAAATAGTCTGTATGAGAGTGAACATGCAGAAATTAAATCCAGGCAAGAGAGATGCCATTGGTAAATAGGAAATTGGACAACGATATTTGAATGAACTAAAGATTAAGACTATTAGAAGTAGAAGGAAGGAATATAAAGTTGGTTTATTTGGTTAAAGTTAAAACAAGATATCTTACCTCTGGAAAACCTTAATGGAACTTCTACTGACCCAAGGAATAAAAAGATGATGATTTATGGATTTATTTATAGATGAGAGTTGGGATATGGGATGAAGAAATACATCTTTGCAATCTTAGAGGCAGTGAAGAGTTGCTAAATTTGGTTATACTTATGATGAAAATTGGAAGTCACTTCTTTATATATTTATTTTATCTTTCATTGTATTCCTTTTCCTTTTTATTCTTTCCATTCTTTTTTCTTTTACTATTACCTGTATCATTTTTTTTCCATAAAAACTATATATATAAACTACACACACACACAAAACCTATTGTAATTTCAAATTTCAGATAAGGACTAATTCAAATAATGCTATCTATGTATAAGAATGCATGTATGGGAGGAAAAAATATATGCTTCTGTCAGGATTATCTTCTATTTTTATACATAACTCCACTTATAAAAAGCTGTCATTACAATTGAAGACAAAAGATATTTAAGTAATTTTTTTATCAATAACATTAACCGATCATCCTTAAAGGAAAAGTCAGAATGGAATATTAAGAGAAACAAAGACATACTTCATCTCTAGCACCTCCTCCAAATGCTTCCTCCGTTCAGCACGCAAGTTGGTTAAATGGGTTTCCTTCTCAGCCAGAGACTGCTGAGTAGAGGACAGCTTTGCTTTCATAGATTCCAGTTCTTGTTTTACTTTCTCCATAGCCATCATCAACTCTTCTACCTAAGGAATTTAAGAATGATAAAGAGGAAGAAGAGAGAAAGTATATGATTATGAAACAATATTTGCCATTCACCAGAGTTATAGCGTGATGGAACAAAAATATTGCAAATGGTCAATTTATCCCTGTTGAAATAACATGGTTAGTCTAAAATAACATATATTGATACTATTATAAATTACAGGCAGCACTTCTTTATTACACATATGTCTATTCACTATCGGGTTTTAATTTATAATCACTGATAATAAATCTTTTATGCCCTATCTTCATTAAAATGTAGAGAAAAGTTACATTACAAAATTTTAATGACAAAGCCAATGTTCTTAACTTCAGCATCAACAAAACTGTACTAACCCATTCTCAAATACATTAAAGTAACTCTCCTATGCATATTCAGAATATTTGAATAGCTCTTTCTCGCTCAGAGCAAAAATTTAGTTTATATGAAGTGAAGGTTGTTCTGTAACTAATTGAAAAGTTTTGTATTTATGCTGGAACTCTATTCCATTTTGCTTATCTCTATGGTTTGATTAACAGCAGTGGACAGAGCCACCTTATTTATCTATCAGCTCTTGAACCATCTTGGACCTCGCTGGACCATCAAGACAGAATATCTGATACAGTTCAAAATAAATGGCAAGGAAGAGTAGATTGTTAAAGGAGAAAGATACCAGAAAAAGTTCGTCTGAAGAAATCAGAAACAGGACAAAAGGACAACCCCTTCCTTATCTAACTAAATCTAAAACCAATAAAAGAAAGGTAGATATGGAAGAAGTTTTATTTGTCAAGCCTCTTCCTAGAGCCTGGATGATTTCAGTAGGATAGAACCACAGATACCCCTGAAGTCTTTCTCGTTAATGTCACACTGCAGACAGCAACGTGAAACAACCGTTCTGGTGAAATACCATCTCCTATTGGGAAAGGCAAAGATGGGATGACGTAAGAACCATTATTGCAGTACACTCAAGCAACGGCTCTCAAACAGTCTTGTTTGTCTATGCCCTCACGTTCCTGGCAAATATATAAAAGGAGGATTGTTCATGAAAAACCTCACAAGATTATCACAAGTCAATAGAAAAGGCAAATTAAATTTGATCTGCAGGCCAGAAATTTATAACTGTATTGCCAAAGTATGTTGCTAGCTGCAACAATATCATGTCACTAGTGGAATGCATACTACTAAATAATTTATTTATTCATTGTTTGTATGCCACCCATTTTAAAATACAACTATGGGAGGCTTACACCACCAATAAAATGCTCAAACCATAGAACATATAACCGTAGAGTAGTTGACTTAAATCCTGCCCCCTCTGGCTTGCTGAAGTCCTCCAAATCTGCTCTAGAGGGATTTCTTTTAAATAGATTTGAGGGGCAGTATTGGGAAAGGGAAAGGAAGTATGAGTTCCACCTTCAAGAGATTTGCTCACATAGCAACAAATTTAGTTTATTTTTTTTTCTTCTGTTTAATCATATCCTATTATGGAGATTGCAGGGACAAGTTCCTGCAGTTTTCTTGGCAAGATTTTTCAGAAGTGGTTTGCCATTATCTCCTTCCTAGGTTTGAGAGGAAGTGACCGGTGCAAGGTCACTCGGCTGGCTTTGTGATCAGTTTCTAATCTTAAGCCCCATACCAAATTGGCTCGTCTGTTTAATAGCAATAGCATTAGATTTATATAATGCTTATCAGTGCTTTACTGCTCTCTCTAAGCAGTACAGAATCAGCATATTGCCCCCAACAATCTGGGTTCTCATTCTCCTGACCTCAGAAGGACGGAAGGCTGAGTCAACCCGGAGCCTAGTGGGATTCGATCAGCCAAACTGATAATGATAAAGATAATGATATCTTTAGTTTAACAGTACCCAATATTTACTTTGTTCTCTTGCAAAATATCCCAAGTCAGGATAGAGGATTCAGCTGAATAAATTCATTCAATCCTTTCCAACTCTATGATATATTCAGTACAACCCCCCACTCAAAATACAGCAATAGACTTATGTACCACTTCATAGTGCTTTACAGCCCTCTCTAAACGGTTTATAGAGTCAGCTATTGCCCCCAACAATCTGAGTTCTCATTTTACTCAACTCGGAAGGATGAAAGGCTGAGTCAACCTTGAGCCGTTGAGAATGGAATTATAATTATAACTATAATAGAATTAAAAATATAATTGAAATACATTGAAATATTATCTCTCAGACGATAAAGCATTTGTTAAGAGTGGAAGTAGAAGATGTTTATGCATTGGTTTAAAAAGGAAAACCACAGATATTGGGGCATTCAACAAATACATTAATCTATAGGGCACCAAGTTTCCAAACGTCATGGAAGCAATGTAGAAATGAGATACTTTTAGCATAACCGACAAAGAAATTCTCCAAAACTCTCTTCCATATGCTTAAAAATTATGTAACATCTAATATAATTCCTTCGGAAATATATCTGGATATATTCAAAAATCCATGCTTCTTGATTTAAGATCCAAGTGTTAAAACTCTTTTTAATAAAAATGGACTATTAAAGACACATAAATTGAGAATATTCTGAAATACTGTATTATCAAATTGTATTCCTTCGGATCTACATAAAATATACTGTTACATGTTTAAGTTGTAATATCAGTTATATGTTTTAAGGTCAATCATTACCTGCTTCCAGATATGCAGTAGAAGTCATTTGGACAGAACTAACAATGCAAATCCATAAATATCCAACTATTTTTTTTAGATAGGCTAAGGATTCCTATGAAAAAAATATGCTAATCTGATATACAAATATCTGGAAAAGTTGAAGAAAGCTTTTTATTATGAAAATATTTTTGAGAGTGGAAGATGATGCTCATTTTCAATGTACATTTCATTGTTTGGAAACAGATTGTTTGACTTGGCTACTGAAACTAATCTTCAGGGTCTACAGAGTAAATGTGGTATTTATTGCAACCTCAACAGATACATTTCCTAACTTCTTACAGTCTTATTTAAGAAGAGACACGCTATAATGGCCTTGGGAGACAGGAAGAAAAGCCGCAGCCAAGTCTGACAAGGGATATCTCAGCTTGCAGAAGGAATGGTGGTGAAGAAAGCATCTCAGAAGAGACCTTCCCTAGTTCTCTGGAAAGGAAAGACAGGAAAGGAGAAAAGTGCTTTCAGACTTCCAAGATTATTTTACTGTATTTTACAGTACAATAAAAGTAGTATTAGTAGTACTCATGGTTTTGGTTTCTTTTCTGAACTCCCTCAAAGAGCTCACCAAGAGAGACTTCGATTCTCCATGCGCAGAATGTGTGCACTCAATGTGATCTTCCAAATAGCATAATATGGTGGGAAAGCTATGGTATGAATTATGGAAAAAAAATACCCTAAAATCTTTTCCTCACTGAAAAAAAGAAAAGAAAAAGAAACCATTCTTCAACTCTATCTACCTTTCCGGACCCGAAGAGAAGAAATAGCTGTTGCAGCTTGTTAGGCAATGGAAAAAAGAAGGGATTAGAAAAACTGAAAAAGACAATAAACTGGCACCAAATACTAAAACCAATAAGGTTTTTATCCCTCCCTGCATCTGGGCCTCTAATTAAATGAAACTGTCTAACTCTAAAGCAGCTGCTTGATTTAACTCATAACATTGAAACGTTTACTTAAATAAAAATAATTCCTCTATCCAAAGTCAGAAACTTGATATGAAGGTGATAACTGGATTTATGGGTTTGTTGGTAAGCTGAAAGGCTATTGCACAGCTTCAAAAGATTTTCTATTCTTAATTTGCACTAGTCCTTCAAAGCAAAACTTGATTTAGAGAACCAAATCAACTTAATAATG
>JANHJO010004039.1:97122-117720 GCA_032468235.1 Pseudoxyrhopus heterurus | reverse complement strand
TGCTTTGGGACGCCAGGGAGGGCAAAATCGGGACTCACGGAGAGTTTGGGAGGCCAAAAATGGACCCATATTCACTCTGTAAGACACACAGACATTTCCACCCACTTTTTTGGGTGGGAGAAAAGTGCGTCTTATAGTCTGAAAAATACGGTATGCTTTTATCTTTGCATGGTCTTTAGCTTTGCTAGGAGTGAATTACTGGTAACTGTTTGCAGCTCTGCTGTTCTTCCTTTTTTGGTCAATAAATGAAGCCAGGTTTCCCTGCTTGAAAGACAAGGAATGCAACTATCTTGCAATTTACCATTCCCTGATGAGTAGTACAAACCAGAAAGTATTTTCCTTCAGAAAGTGCTGTTTTGGTTACGATGTCAGGCTGGGGCTAGAAAACCCCAAATCTAATCACCTTTCTGCTCATTGCTCAGCTATGAAGTTCATGGGTAACTTGACTCTATAGTTATGAATGAGGACTAAAGGCTTTAAAAATCTCTCCATATCAGAAACGGAGGACAAAAAGGGTTTTATTGGGGGGGGGGGGCAGCTGCTGGTTGGCTGTTACAAGTTTGGTTATAATTAATAGTAATTGGTGAAGAGCAAAGAGTTGCTAATTCAGCTCCAGTAGTAAGAATGGATTTTAAACCAAAAGTTCCTATTGAGAGAATGACTGTATAAGAATAGTACTACTTGAGAAAGAAGGAGCGATCAGGCAGTTATATAAAGTGATTATTTTTGATTATGCACGTTCAGGTTTTTCTCTTTAAAATCATATATGGGTTTATGAATGTTGATGACTCTGCTCAAGAACTATGCATCATCCATTTGTTTTGCCAACATAATTCGAAGAGGAAATAATAAAAAGTGGAGGGTTGTGTTTGACAGTAGAACAGGGACAGGCATCTATGCCAACTTTATGACCTGTGGACTTCATGCTGGCTCAGGAATTCTGGGAGTTGAAATCCACAGGTATTAAGGTTTCCATAATTGCCCATCTCTGTATTAAGAGGGATAAACCCAAACATATTAAAGCTGGGGGAGGAGGTACCAAAGAAGAAAGAGCAAGTGTGATGTACACACACTCTGAAGATTTTGTTTGCTCTTTGGTTGAAGAAAGTGTTAAGTAGGCCAAGAGAAAAGGGCAGAGCTTGAAGAGACAGGATTCCATCCCATTTTAGGTTCAGTTATCAAACCTGATAAAGAAATAGAAAATACGAATATGACATATAATTTTAAAACTGAAGTCTTAGGATGGCGTTAATACTTTGTGGTTGCTATCAGTAGAATTTTTAATTTTGATATACTGTGGTGCGATAGGTGATTATTTTGGTAACCGTATGACAACCCTTTTTATTTGACTGAAATTCAGTTATGCATATTTTCTAAATTCCTTTCTTGTTATGTATTGTATTTCAGCAGATGATAAGGGGGCGACTTTGTGATGAAACCAAACCTGAATCTTTTAATCAGCTGTGGACAGTAGAAGAACAGGTAATGCAACAACTGTAATTTTAAAGTGAGATTATCCTGTAGTATTAATCTTGTTTTTCTATTCTGTCTCTATTCCTCTTTCCTCTCGTCCAACTTCTATTAAAGAGGACTAGAGATCTTTTTTGTGAAAATCAAATTGTATTCACAATTATCATTGTTCATGATTTCAGAAAAAACTTGAACAATTACTTTTGAAGTATCCTCCAGAGGAAGTAGAATCTCGGCGATGGCAAAAAATTGCAGATGAGTTGGGTAATAGAACTGCAAAGCAGGTAATGAGCTGCATTATTGCTAATTTTTAGACAACTAATAAATAGTTTCTTTTATTTGGTAAAACAGATTTTAAAAATTGTGTTCTAAGCGAATATAGTTCCATTCATTCCAGCCCCAAAGCCTGAGAAAAAAGCCAAGTTTTTTGCTGCCTTTCTGAAGGCCAACAAGGTTGGGGTCAGCCACATACATGTCACGTGTGGAGGTAGGGATCATTCTACAAGGCAGATGCCAAAATCTGAAAGACATATCTCCTGAGTCCGATCAAATGGCATTGTTTTAAAGAAGTGTGCCTGCCTGTTAGAATGTGTAGGACAGGCAGATATCATTGGGTAGAGGCAGTTCTGCAAATAACAGACATGTAGGGCTTTATAGATAGTATCCAGCACCTTGAACATCCAAAAGCTTAAAGGAAGCCAATTTATCTTGCTATATAATGATGTTACATGAGCATATGCCCATAACTACCCAGGGTGCTGCATTTTTGCCCATCTGTTGCTTCCAGATGGCTTTCAAGAACAACCCCATGTATAGCACATGTAATAATCTAGACAGGAAGTGACTAGGGCAAAGTGACAGTAAGCAGGCCTCCTGATCCAGATACGTCTTGCATACAAGACAAATTTGTGCAAATATCTATCTGCCACAGCTGCCACTTGCTCTTCAAGCAAGAACTGGGAGTCCAAGAGGATCTTCAATTTGTGCATTAAGTCTGAGCAGGGGAGTTCAACCCTAAAGCTAAGATAGAAAGTTTCCCATTCTGGGATCCAAAATCCAAAACCACCCAGTTTGGCAGGATTGAGTCAAAGACTTTTCCGATCCTCATCTCCACAACTTCCAAGTACTGGGACAAAACCTTGACAGCCTCAATTGATCGGCTGAAGGACAGAGATATATGGTTCCATGCTGACAAATAACCTTCCTTAATAGCCTCATTAAATATTAAAAAGAAAAATGAATTAGTGAAATAAGGATGCATATTTTAAAAATGGTGAATACCCAATCTATATCAAGAGACATTACTATGTAAGGGACAGTTTCTGTAACATATACCATCCTGCTGTTCCGTAGTAGACTCCTTTGCTAAGGTTATCTCAGGGTAATGCTAGAGAATTGAGAACATTTTGAGATGTGATTGGATAGGAAATAGCATATATTAAATTAAATAAATATTTTTAATATCTTTTAGTTCAGATTACATTCTAAGTATGTGAAAGGCACTTTTTTTCTAAATACACGAGGAAAAATACTTTATTTTAATTGAAAATTGAGAAAATTTTTAATGAAGTTGGTTTGATGAGAGATTGAAGATATGAATGGAGAAGAGTACGTTGCTCTTGTCTTTTCATAATATAGAAAACAGCTTGGTAACAGGAGGAGTCACTCATATTTTTTAAACTAAGTCTTAGTGTACATAATTATTTAGTGTTTGAGAATTATATCTTTATATATTTTCTAATCTCCCTCCCCCTCTTTAGGTTGCCAGCAGAGTGCAGAAATATTTCATAAAACTGACTAAAGCTGGTATTCCAGTTCCAGGAAGAACACCAAACTTGTATTTATACTCTAAAAAGGTAAATCACAAGACTTTGGATTAATTTTTGAGACTTGCTGTCCTTCAGTCCATAATAAGAGCCATTGCTCATGAAACCATCCAGTGATGGCAAACAAAAAATAATTACTTTTTTAGTGACAGTTAATGTGATAACTGGGTTTCCAAAGAAAAATTAAAATTTGAACCCCAAATCAAATATAGGCAATGCTCTAAATTTGAGTTGAAGCAGATTCTCAAATTGGGTCCAACTGGATATTTGTGAAATCAAAAACCACAGTCTCTGTGCAGAAAATTTTACTTGCATCTAAGTAGAATTGATATCATTCAATATGACATGATTAGTTAGGAACTGAACTCTGATCTTCTTACACATGAATAAAGATTTTTGAATGTGAACACTGGTGCAAAAGTACACTTTACCTTAATTTAGTGATACGCTCCATATTCACATTCTTTTGTCAATCATAATTTCAGATCTTTTCTATCATTGCCCCTTCAATCATTTAGATTCCAGGCTTCTTATGCGAGAGCCAAATTTTCTTGTATTACAGTTAGCATATTTTTAAGTGAATAGATCATGGGCACACAACCTGCTTTTTTTCCATTGTGGTTTTTTAGAATTACCATACACTTAGCTTACTTAGTCAGAACTTTGAACAACTAAACATTTTTGGCAGGAGCTCTACTCCATACCTGTATATTGACAGAACTCCCAACCAGTTATTTTTTAATGGTCATTTTTCCCCCAGTGTCTTAGCCTCCTTTCCAGAAATATTTTCCTACAATGAGAACCTGTTGTGATTTTAACTTCTCTTGTAATGCAGCTTGTGTGTTTGTGTGTGTGTTGGAAGGATTCTGACCATTGAGCCATGGTATTGCAATGGTTAGAATGCTGTATTGCAGGCTAATTCTGCTGACTGCCAGGGGTTCAACCCTCACCAGCTCAAGGTTGACTCAGTTTTCCATGCTTCTGAGGTCAGTAAAATGAGGACCCAGATTGTATGGGGCAATATGCTCTATAAATCACGTAGAGAGGGCTGTAAAGCACTGTGAAGCGGTATATAAGTCTACGTACTATTGCTATTTGGAGAGTGCACTCCATGTTTAATTAGTTATTAAACCGATCCACTTTCTTTGTGTGAACATTAAGTGTGAACAATATAAATTAAGCAAAGAGGATGGGTTAATTAAAACAAATCCTATATGGTTATTACGTTTTTAATTCAACTGCTGAAGTATATTGTATGCATTTGGCTTATTAGACTTGTATGTTGCAATGGCTGAACAATGAGCACAACTTGCAAGAGTGTTGAAGAATCCCTCCTAAAGCTAAGGATATCTTTCTTAGAATCTGATATTAGGATACTATATCATTTTCTATTAGATTACCTTCACTTATACAAATATTCTGGATACAAGTCATCAGTATTCTTTTATTTCTCCTTAATGTGTGTCTGTGTGCATATATATATATGGAAACATCCATGCATATGTCTTTGTTTTATGTTAGATCCCTTGATTGTTTCAATCTTTTTTTTTTAAAGACTGCCTGGCTAGCATCTTGTCTTCATACTGGGTAGCCTATTCTTTCTGTAACCAAACACCGTTTCCCTAGACCAAGATGGTAAGCTTTTTCATTCTAGTCCATTGAGAAATGTTGCCTTAGACAGCAAGATGGGCGGTATATAAATTTAATAAATAAGTAAAATGTACTTATGATTTGAGGCCCAAAGACTAGCTAGGTTAATCTGATAGGCCAGATATTCCCTGGCACATGAGTCATGTGATGTTCCAATCTTCATTTTAAGACACCTTAAAATTCTTGAAGTATCTAACAAAACCTTCCAAGTTGTCGCATCCTTTTGCTACTTTGTGGAGGCTACTATATGGGGTAATTATTAGATCATTGCATTCACCCTCTCTGTTGTTTGAACTTTAGTGGGAAACATTTGATTTGCACTTTCTTTCTTGTCTTACTTGGTGTTCTCTTAAGCTTGGACAAACATTATTGTCCCCTTGTGTAGCACCGGCATTGGGGCTTGGAGAAGAAAGTTTACTCCTAGGTCTCTTTAGGACTTAAAAGGATGAGAACTGCCTCCTAATTGCCCAATTAGTCCTAATGTCGCCTAGTGTTGACTGTTTAGTTACCATGTATTGTGTACAGAACTAATTGTGGTGAAAGCAAATGAATGGGAAGGAAACAAACAAGCTACTAGAAAATAATTACATGGAGTGTTTCTCTTTAGTACCTGTAGAGCAGATTTCATTATAGTCAACAGCTTCTAAAGCTGCTCGAGATAGCAGTATTTGTCATTTTCATAGAAACTTGATAATGACATTAATTTATCTTAATGGTCTGTTCTATTGTTATAAATAGTAAAATTAGCTCAAATTGTCTTGCTTTTGCTGGTTTTGGATGGCTCCAAAGGGCCCCACAACAGCAGATGAGTAGGTAATTTGGTGTGCTTGACAGACTTCCAATAATTTGTTATGTGGAACATGAGTAATGTTAGGGCCATTAATGCTCATTTTCCTCTAAATTCATTACTGCCCTTTTCCCTTTTATCTTTTTTCATGCCTGGGCCATTTTTCTACATTTCAAGTGGCTCCACCAAGCCTATTCATATTCCACTGTAGTAGCTATTAACATTCTGAACATAGCGAACGGCAGGTAGGAAAACAACTCTTTATGAAATGATGAGACAGCTGGCCATTTGTGACCCAAGAGTAGGTAAAGCAAGGCAGGATGATTATTAGCAAAGGCCATAATTAAGTTCAATCTAATTGTAAAGAAATTTAGATGTTTGCAAAGATTAAGATGGGAAATGCTTGAGGAAATGTTTAGGAAGACACAAATGCGTTCATGAATCACAACGGTAATAGCAACAATGGTGCCGATGACAATAATTTAGGGCTACTAGTTGCTTTTCTTTAGCCTCACAAGACATTTTTATAAAAAAATAAAATAAACACCCATTGACTTTGTCAGCTCATACTGTATATTTAATTTTTATTTACTGGAGAAATTGTCCTGTTTGAATTAGGTTTGCCAAGATGGTTAACCATCAAAACAAACCAGGGAGCATTTGCCAAAGTACTATCAGCATACATCAGTGTGTTTGGAATTTTATCAGTTCTTAAATTTAGGTTCTTTCACCTGCTATCTTACAGAATCAAGTTTTCTATTTTAGTTGAAAGGCACAGCAAGGTTTTTTGTTTTTTTTTAATGCTGAGGGTATCTTTTCCTGATATGGGAAGCAGTATATCAATGGGCGATATCAATGAAAGAAATAATAAAATAGGGAAACTTTAATGCAATCTTGCCAATACATGTGGGAAGCAAGACTGTTGGTGTCACAAGCCTTGTAATCATTCATCCCTGATCCGAAGATGTACTAATGTAATACATGTTCGTTGCATTTGTGTTCTATATATTTGGGCTGTACCATTAAAGTGTGTGTGTGTATGTGTGTATGTATGTATCTTTTTGAAAAAAATATGAGAAACAGCACTTCGACTCAACAGTGATGGAGGGACAGGAAGATCAAGTGCAAACATATTCTAAGAATTGTTACTTGCATTCAGGGACTATAGTGTCTGAGGAAATAGTTTTTCTGTTTCAGTAATTTACTAGGTGTGCAAGTTGTGATGCCAGAGCACAAACTAAAGGACAAAGCATTTGTGAAGTTTATACTGCTTTGTGTAGTAGCTCTGGATTATGTTGAGTAGTTATGTTCCAACCTACAAAATTCTCATATTCAGAACTGACCTGTTCAAAACTCAATAGCCTTTAAGATTATATGTCTAAGTCCATAGATCATGGGACACATATTTATGGTTGTTCAGTGATTTCAATACAGGTATTTGTTGTATATCTTATTTTGCTGTATGCTCTTTATTAAGAAGCGCAGTATCTCCTTTGGATTCTTCGGTAGCTAAAATAGTACCCGGGTGCAAAAAGGGAGATGGAGAATTTAACAAGCTGGGAGTTTGCAGAAGTACAAAAAATGTATGTGTGCATGTGCATGTATGCATATATAAAAGGACTCTGTGTATGTCAAAACAGAAGAGCATAACCTACCAAATATGTAGGATACACTAGGCTGGAAGATGAAAACAGTAGTAGTGTTTTGCCAAAGGGTAATGGTTCTTTCATAGGTATTTAGAGATAATAGCTATACTAATTACACAATGGTTGTAAATTTTATTGGACTAAATTACATCAAAGCCTTTTTCACTGATGCTAAGATTTATGGCTCACTTTCCCTTCAGTCTCTGAGAACTGAAGAGGGTTCTCTGTCACCTTCAGTTATGTATCTTCTGCATTTTATCCTGGGAGAATTTCAGGAAATTCATGTATTCAATTTGGATTTTATCAGAATATAAGATAAATTTTAAAAATTCCAAGGCTACATCAAATGTTGGCTGTTCCAGGATATGCAGACCTGTCCATCAGCATACTTATGCTTCTTCAAGCCCCAAGATAAACTCTGTTCAGTGGCTAGAGTCCAATACAGATAATTGAATGCTCATCTTTACATTCCCATGAATTTCCATATTCCCATAATATAAAGAGGTAAGCCGGCCATGTGTTTGGAGTATGTATGAGAGTTGAAGAAAAGAGAGTTAAAAAAGAGACTAAACAGTCACTTATCTGAAATGGTATAGGTTCTCCTCCTTGAGTAGGGGGCTCGACTAGAAGACCTCCAAGGTTCTGCTCTACTCTACTCTACTCTACTCTACTCTACTCTACTCTACTCTACTCTACTCTACTCTACTCTACATTATTTTCTATTCTATTCACTCGCCAAATAGTGAAACTGGCTTCAAATCTTGGCACAAAGTGATTTACTGGTTTCACATGACCATCATCCTTCTTCTAGCATTTCCAATAAAAAGTGGTATCCAGAGGGAGAGGAGAGATGCTTGGAAAATGAAAGGTGGGCTGACCAGTGGGTTTGCTACTCTGGAGCTGTGGGAGAGAAGGGGAAGTAGACATTAGTGCAGTCCTATTTGCTCCACTCATTCCACTTGTTTTGACACATACCTTAGATACACAAAGCATTCTGGATTTTGGTTTTACTGAACTGTTGGCCTGAAACTGTCCAGTAAATCAAATGCAATTGTTTGCTCTATTCAAAACAAATCTATTTGTCTTCCATTTCATTCCTATTGCAAGTCTTCTATAAACACATTCTAAATATTTATTTTTGTGATGTTCATCCTTCCAAAATCATGCCTTATTTTCCAAAATGGATATTGCAAGTTTAAACTCCATAGACAAAATGACTTATAGGATTAGTTGTTCTTACACTTGGTTATTGAGTGGCTGTTTGGTGAGATTTATTTCAGTTTTTGTACCCTGTCAACTGGCAGTTTACAAAAACTTTCAATTTCATTGAAGCTTAATTATAAGATTTAAAAGAAAAAATCTTATTTGAAAAGTGGGATAGTTCATATTTACTTTCAAAAGTAAGATTGAATTCTCCTCTCTTGGATATATATGTGATATACAGCTATATATGTATAATTTTCTGGAGAACTACATTGGATTCTTCCAAGGATCGGTGTCCTTGTATGAAGAACTCTGGAACTGATCATTTTTCAGAGGACATCTCACATTGTAACTACATTGTAAAGTGTGATCAAACACCTACACATATTTGGATGGCTATGTGTATCAGTGCATATGTGAAGGATGCTTTATGACAGCTTCTATAGTATATTTATAAAGTAGTGGGAGTGTACCATCCCTAATTATATACACTTTAGCATTTAAGGTTGTCAATCATTATCACTGTAGGAATCAAAGCAAGTTTGCTTCTGCTATTCTGAGATGAAATGATTAGAGAAAAGATATAAAAGAATAATACTGTATACCATAAAAGTGTCTTCATCATAATCACCATAATCATCATAAACACATCAATATTATTCCTTTAACCATTTGAGCTTAAATTTTAAAAAAAGAAGAAAGGAAAATTGGTGGGTCCTAGAAAACTTACATATGTCAAGCTTCCAAGTAATATGTCCCCACAAAGGATAATTCAAAGCAGCCATTATCCAAACAAAGTCTTTTTATTAGGAACATATCAAATTGGCAAGGATCTGACCAAATCCTGGAATTACATCCAGTAAAAGCATAAGTTTGAAACTTCCCCCCATAGTCACATTCTCCAATCAGTTCACAGTTCATCTGTCTGATGACTTCAAACTCCACTTCCAGGCAGCTGCAGACACACTCTGAGAATCTCACCTAGTCAAAACATCCCCCCTTATCTATACTCCCTAGTCCCAGTGGCTAGAATGTGGCAAGCCTGAACACCATGGCCCCTTTTACACAATACTAAAGAAGCTAAGAAAGAATAGAAATACTATAATAAAACATGGCTACACATATATCTAAGAGCTGACAATGGATTTGTCAATGGATTTGTGAAGGTAGGACCTTCACCTACCCCTTCTGGATAGTCATAGAGAAGGTGGTTAGTCTTCAGCCTCAAAGCCATCCATAGATTCACCATTGTAAGTACAAATCTCTTAATCTATTGAACTAGTTGGCCAGCACGCATGAATAGGCACTAATATATCCCCAGATACCCCTCTTATTGGCCTCTAGAAATGTTCCATTGAGATTTTGGAAGGTGTGTTGGGAGATTACTAGAGAATTAATTTGCTTTTTGCTAGTGTGGCCATTTTGTGAAAGGGCAAGACTCCAGGTCAGCCATTTTGTGAGTGCAGACGCCATGTACTTTCAATGGCAAACATGCCCTGGCCTAAAAAGGCAGTCTACCTACCCCTCCTTCAGAGTAATAACCTCCTATTCAAAATATTCTTGTTCTGTTCTATTACTTCTGTATGGCTTTAAGCCACCAAGGTTCTGGAAAAGGGGCTTATTACCATAAATATCATAATGCATATTTATGATAGCAAGGATTATAAATTAATCTCATTTTCCTCTTTAGAGTAATGGAATTGTAAACTTGCTAAAGCCCTCTTTGAATCTATGAGTCTTATTAGTTATTTCTCCCTATTCTCCTGTCACTCCTTGCTTAGATTCCACCTAATGGTATAATATGCTGATCATATTTGGTTAACTGATTTACTATTGTCATATACGCTTGAAAATTGAAATTGGAGATTATTACTTTAAGATTACATTTTCCATCTAAAATTATATCAGAAAATGTCAGTTTTCAGCTATTGTTTAATGCTAACACTTTCTTTGCTTCTAAAATAAGGCAGAAAATTAAATACAAAGATTACCCAACATTCATCACTAGGATCCTGCTCTATAGCAGCTGTATAGTAAGGAGCACTGCAATCAATACAATAATGAAAATGTACTCAGTGATAGATTGTTCTTTGTATGTGTTTTTTAAAAAAGAATATGGAAGATAATGCTTTTGTAATGCCGGGTATCAGAGACATAAATATTTATCCTAATAATGTAAATGCATCCACCTGCTTCATTTATAAAATAATAGCTTTTGAAAAGAAGGCACAAACCTTATTCCATTTAACTGACTTTGCCTAGAGTCCATTAGACTCAGTTATGTATTGTGCTATGGGAACCGCTGCATGTCGGCAGCCCATAATGGTTCATGGAACATAAATGGAATTAGGCAATTGAATAATTACAGGGCTACTCTCTATAGCGCTATAAGTAAAGGTCTGTCAGCATTTCCATTAGAAAAATCAGTCACTCAGCTTCCGCGTACATCTGTAAAAGTTTGCTTGGGGATGGCATTCAATAAATAGAAATTTCCAGGAAAAACAGTTTTCCTACATTTATTTCAACATTTGGTGTCCAAACTTAAACAAAATATTTTCATATCCCTTTTTTAATTTCACACATACTAATAAATAGAATGGTTTAAAATTATACCTAATAAAAATGTAGAAGGTAGAAAATCATCATCATCACTGCAGTCCTAAAGAGTCCTATTGAGATAGATAGCCTTACTGAATTCAATGGAACTTTCATCTAAGTAAAACATTATTAGGATTTTGCAGAAACAGACATCTTCCTAACTTTGGCTCAAAATTCAACTTCCTTTAAAGACACAACTACATGATCTGATCTCTTTCTCCTCCCTAGTTCATAGGTAGGCCCAGATAACACGAGTGTTTTTTTTAAATAACGGCTGCAGATATAGAAAGAGATGAAAATGGTAACTGAAATCTTAAAATTGGTGAATCACAGTTTTAAAAAGAAAAAGATAACTTCCAATATTTTTTCCTAAAAACAAAACTGTACTCCATCTGTATGATGCCATTTTCTCAAAACCATTCACTGCATTCCTTGATTGATTATAGGTTGTCCAGCCAGCCTTCAAATAAAGATTCTCTGTCTGTCTGTCTGTCTATCATCTATCCTCCCTCCTTCCCTCCCTCCCATCATCTGGCTTTGGAAAACATTGTCAATAATATATTTCTATCATGGCCCATTGTCAATGGCATATGATTTCATATCATGAAATGGACCCATCCTGAGCTATCACTGCTTAGAATCACCATTAAAATTTTTACATGGCAAATTTCATAATGCTTCAACTGCAGAGATCTCCAGCCCTCTATCAAGAACAGCTCTTATCTAAAAGCACTATCAAATACCCATCACAGAGCTATCAGAGTCTGCTCAGAAATATTTCCCACTGACTTCCATTGGGTTGCTTCCATCGATCTGTGTAACATTGAGTCTACTCAAAGAAAAACCCTATTGCCTTAAGTAGAGTTATTTCCCAGGTAAGTCTACATAGGATTACATTTTAAGAGATCAATACAAGGGTGGACCCTGTTCTTCCAGCAGAATAGAGCCTTAGCATGAGTACCCAGATCTGTCTGTTAGTGGGCTATTTCTCCTGGGCCACTCACTGGTGATAAAACTGCAAGACAGTGATCCAGAAGAGATACAATAAGGCTTTGTATCCAGAGTTCCTATCTTTTTCATGTTCTGTTTGCAGAAAGGGGCAAACATGACTCACTGTACTTATTAACATATATAGATCATAATAACATTGGTCTCATTCACAAGTTTGCCTACATGCTGCACAAATATGCCCTACGATATTTTTTTTTTCCTTAGCACATCCTCATGTTATTGTCTTCATTGCATTCTCACCCTGTAATGCAGGCAGCTTAAAGTAACCTCAGTGGCTCCAATTTTAGAATGGTGTTTTCCCTTTTCTTTTGAGTCACATTTTTATTAGTGAATCGCCCAGAGTCAAGCAGTGTACAAAAATAAATGAATAAATTCATACAATATGGCATGCTTCACTGTCACTGTGGCTGACAATGCTGTCTGCACAGCCCTTATTGACTTCCTGTTGCCTCTCTTCTGGTCCCTGAGAATTTCCTCCCAAGGCCATCTTGGAAAATGGCTTCTCTTTGGGGAAAAAGAAATACTGTGACGGGTAAATGTGGAATAACAGAATGACAGAGTTGGAAGGGATCTTGGAGGTCTTCTAATCCACCCCCCTGCTTAGGCAGGAAACCCTATACAATTTCAGACAAATGGTTATCCAATCTCTTCTTAAAAACTTCCGGTGTTGGAGCGTTCACAACTTTTGGAGGCAAGTTGTTCCACTGATTAATTGTTCTGTCAAGAACCTGACAGATACCTTTGTTTACTTCAGGAGTAAATAAAATTATATGCCAGTACTAAACATTAGATCTGTGCAGATTCTTCATAAGAGGAGTTTTATGATGCATGAAAGTGTGGATGAAGCACAATTTTTTTCTGAATAATGAAAGCAGCTGCATTTTTATCCATGTTTTCATGGCTGCTTTATAATGTCTTCCATAAGCAGCCACGCAAACCAAGAAAAAGACACATCATTTTAATTATTTCAAAAGAGTGCTTTATGTGTCCTCCTGTTTTGTGTTACTGGCAATAAACAGTTGTTTTGAAATGGGATTGGGAAAGGTTTAGGCTTTATTTACCCTGCAGGCAGTGATCCTGATCCAGATGAGATTATTATTTTGTTGTAATTAAACAAAACTGGAATGAGCTGAGATGATTTGCAGGTACCAAACTAAGAATAGCAGTACAATATGTGTGGTAAGTATCAGCTAGGAAAAATCTGTTTTCTTTGATGCTGAAATAGAAAGTTGTTTAACAGTAGATTCCTGTTTATTCACCACCTCATCATTTATACTTTGATTTATTTCTGTTGAATCATTTCTATTTAGACATTACTATCTTTATGAACATCAGATTCATACAGTTAATTATTGTTGAGCCATTACATCTTAAAATCAGGACACGTTTTGGATTTTGTAACATCTGCCCCAGAGAAGGGATTGTACTGTGTGAATTATTATCCCATTTGAAACACAGAACCTACCTCAAATGGCTTTAAAACCATATTGTAGTGAAATATGGAGTTTATTCCATTAACTACTGACTGAGTCAATTGGAGAAGTGCTGTTATTAATTTCAATGGAAAGCTAAAATGCAGTTCATTTTCTATAATTGCAGGCCTATGGCCTAAAGAGTTCGTAAAAGCTTTTAATCTGAGGCATTTTTAGAAGGGCATGATCAGAATTTCATCTAGAATAATCAGAAGGGACATAATTATGAAAGCCTCTGTAAAACTCAAATGTAAAGAACTTCACTTACCATGATCTAAGTCTCCAGTGTTTCAAACCAATGTCTTATGTTCACCCACACACTGTTAAAAACAGTGATTAGATCTCAAAACATCTTAATCATGATTCATTTGGAGTAAAGATTAATGTTAACTACGTTTGCATATTTTGTTGTTTCTTTGGGCATTTTACTCAGAATTTATCGGATCAAGAAGCATGTGCGGGAGAAGTTTTTAAAATGTCAAGATAGCAGCCATGATAGTACATTTGAAACGCTGCTTGTTTTTTATGTGCACCACATATTAAAAACCCCCCGCAGAGCTTTGATCTCATTATTGTAGATACTATCTTCATTTTTTTTTACCACACTCTGCTGAGACCCCTGCATGCAATTACCCCATTCTGTGCTTTCAAATACTTTAAGTAGTAGTCCATCTATATCCACCGAAGGCCTTCATGCTCCCTGCCTTGATTGATTAACTTCTTACTTACCATTGTCTCCTTTTGTCAGTAATCCTTGTTATTACCTAGTAGTAGGGAGAAAAGCAAGTTTCTGTTCTTTTTTTCTCTTGCATCCATTCATAAACTCAGGAAAGATAGTTGAACAGATAGCAGTGCCAAGTAAAAGCAATGCCAGGGGCCTCCTGTATGGTCTACAAGCCTTGTTAGTTGACCACAAATCTGCTAAACCTTAAATTGATATTTTCCCCTTACCTGCAGTAATCATGCTACAAACATAACCTTGAAACTTTTTTCTGCCCTGTGCCATGTGTACATAATGTTGGCTTCATCTTGTCCACCAGCCCTTGAGTGAGACAGAGGTAAGTCATTGTTAGCTGTACTAGGAAGTGATATTGTTCTCCTTATTCCAGTATTCTCCAAGGGCAGCCCACAGTGTGTAAACTCTGTTAGGCACTCTCACCCAGGATCTTGGAAGTAACTTGGGAACTGAAATTTAGACAATAGAGGTAGCTAGGAACTGACAGTGGGGATAGCAAGGTTCATGCCCGTTTCATTTTCTATTGATAGGTAGGTAGTGTTTCAATTTAGCAGTGGGGAAACATAAATAAACCTTAAATTAAATTTGATTTGATTCTAACCATTATCTTTCCAATCTATGAATCGCAATCTATGGGGGAATATTTTTCATATGCTGTTTTAATTTACTAGGTGTGCAAAATAAATTTAGTTGATGACAGTATAAGGATGAAAAGTATAATATGCAGAACGCATGTGATGTATACTAAAAATCTGCACTCTTGTTTTCTACTGAAATCAAGTGCACAAAGTAATAAGCATCTGTAAGCTTCACGTCCCTTAAATTGTGCCAAACAATCTCTGTTCCAAATGCCACAACGTCTTAACAGGCATGTGCTTTGCAAATGACGGAAGTGATCAAAGCTGTACAACTTTCAGAACTGAATGTCTAAGTCAGTAGATCAAGGAGCTTACTTTTAAATCGGTTCTGGTTTTTTCCCCCAGTAAAGACATGTTGTATTTAATTTAGCTCTTAACATAATGTGTATTAATGTAATGCTATCTGGATCCTTCTATAGCTAAATCAGCACCACTGATGCACAAGAAAGGGATTTAGTAAATGGGAATAATCCTGAGATTTGCAAAGTGTGTCCGTGTCCATGTGTGTGTTTGTGTGTATAAACAGGATGATTAAAACTTAAGAAGCCTAACTATTTCCCCTTCCCCTGCCCGAATGCATCTAACCCAATACATTTAGAACACGTAGGCTGTTCAGAAAGTTGAAAGCTGGATCTGAAATTGACTGAAGCATTTTGGAAAAAGACATAACTAGTCTGAAACACTCCATACAGCAACATTCAGTTTCAGTTCAAAATTGTACAAATATCTACTTACATTTTTAAAAAAAGATTATTTATTATTATGAGAGCGCCAGTTTGGCATAGCTAAGGCACCAAGCTACAAACTGGGAGACCATGAGTTCCAGTCTGTCAGGCACAAAGCCAGCTGGATGATCGTGGACAGTCACTCTTTCTCAACCCTAGGTGAGAGGAGGCAAAAGAGGCAAAGACAAATTTCTTCCAAAAATGTTGCCAAGAAAACTGCAAGAACCTGTCCAGACAATTGCAGGAGTCAACATTGACCTGAAGGTATATTGCTGAAGGTATAATGTATGGAACGTAGCATCAATCAGTTCAACATGGTTATAAATACATAGGATGTTGCTACAGAACAAGATTGGGACTCTGTTAATTGCACAGTTGAGAAAAATCACAGTCTCACCATTCTCCTCCAAATGGTGGAAACAAATGGAAAATGTTGACCAAAAGAGGAAAGAAAAAGATAAATGGGTAATGTATCCAGGCTGGTTTTCTTACTCATTACCGTGCCATTTTTCCTATCAAAGAAAGTAAAGTTGGTCAACTTCAGGAATCCAAAGTTTTCCTGCTTCCTTCTTTGCAGTTCTGTGGAGCTCTGTCACTATTATAAAACCTGATTTGACAGTGTTTAATATCTACTCTAGCGTGTTATATTGTATCATTTTCTTAACAGTTTTTATTTATCCACTATAAAAAGCTACACACTTAGGTTCCTGTTTGTCTTTGTGAACTTTTTAAATAATCTGGTTGATAGTCTTGTTAAGAGGCAAAAAGAGAGAGCATCTTGTAGATTGTCAGTTTTAAGGGCTATTTAGGCTGATGGAAGCAAATTGGAAGGAGACATAGTCTACCTTAGTTAGACAAAACCATTCTTAACAGGTTGAGCTGATTAAATAGCCTTCCTAAGGTGACAAGCCAGAAGACCACTAGATGGCAGCAAAAATTAGTTTTCTATATCTCTTTGCTACCATCTAGTAGTTATCCAGAGTTTTGCATGAACGGTTTTATTTATTTTTTGTTACAACTATACAACTGGCTGAAATGATAATTCTTTTGATCCCATGTAATCTGGATGGGTGGGGAAAACTGTTGCCTCAAGGCCCCAAATAGCCAAGTGAATGATGATGGATGTCAGGAAAAATAGATTAGCAACATAATCTTAACCAGATATCTAAACCGTCAGGGTTTAATCATATTTTCCCTATTCTTTGAAGTGTGTTGGGTTAATACAACATATTAGTTGTACAATTCAATTGAAAAACAAATTGAAATCTTTCAGGGGGAAACTAAAAATAAAAACCTTACAATAACAAGGTTGCATAAGTATGCACACCCCCTTGTAAGTAGGGATGTGGCTGTAACATATACAGTATGTATCAAGGGGGACAGAAATACTCCAGGTGGTAAGTCACTGAAATATAAGTATGTCCTGAAACTACTATAAATGACGTAAAGACGTCTTGTTTGGGAAAGGAGGATTATTTTTTTTGCAGTTATTGTGTGGGAACTCAATTTCTTTGACCAAATGTTTGGTGGGATTTGATACAAAAGGTTTACAAAGCCAGTGCTTCTGAGAAGATTGGATATGATAATTGAGCAAACCAGAAGACCAACCAAGGCTGCAATATTAAAGAGTTATTTAAAAATAACAATGCCTAAAATATACTGGGCTTCTGAGATCAGATTTTTGTGAACATAGTATGATCACTTTCATATTGCTTTTCAATGAATCTTGAATTCATCTTTTCTCCTGTAAGGCTTTATTCAGATCATTTTCTACTCATGTTACAGAGTTTTTAAAGGATTAAACAGTGAATTATTTGAAATATTTGTCAATACATGTGAAACATTTTCTCTTGTCTAAATCTTTACTTAAGGAATTAACTCACAACACAGTAGAAATGCATTAAGATCCTGTCAATGTATAGTTGATGTTGGCCACCTAAGCAAGCCGAGAGGATAAAATGATGAATAGAATGTAACATATGTGAAGAATGACACTGTTTCTAGCTCAACATTGCAAAGAAATGTTGGAAATGTGGTATAAATAGCATAATGCGATCTCTTTATGATGTGCTCCATTTTGACTAAGCACCAGTGGATTTTAGGATGTACAAATTACATGACTGTGATATAGATTGCTCACGACCATTAGTATATAGTGCAAAGGAGATCAATGCAGGATCAAGGAAAATATCTCAGTGACATGCAGATGAATAGACACTTACAACAGAACAATTTTATTACTGGTAATATTAATTTTAACCCATGTCTTAAATCAGCGGTGTCAAACTCAATTTCATTGAGGGCCGCATCCGGGCTGTGGTTGACCTCAGGGGGACTGGGTGGGCGTGACCAACTGGGTGGGCGTGACCAACTGGGTGGGCATGGCCAGCTTGATGCCACTCCCCAAACTGCTGGCATGTTTCCTCTTTGCATTGGTTAAACTGGGCTGAAGCCATACAGGCCCAATGTTTCCTCTTTGCATTGGGTAGACCGAGTTGAAGCAATGCAGGTAGACCGGGCTGAACATGGGCCAGCCCCTTACATTTTCCAGGATGGCCCCACGGGCTGGATCCGACCACATTGTGGGCCTGCGGGCCTTGAGTTTGACACCCTGTTTTAAATATATTGTCTGCTATCTTGAGGACTTGCAGAGTAGAAAGAATATAAGTCAAATTAATAAAGTACATACCTTCCTCCTCCTATTTTCCCTGCAGTAACCACCCTGTGAAGTGAGTTGGGATGAGGGAGAGACTGATTATCCCTAGGTCACCCAGCTGGCTTTTGTGGCTAAGGTGGAACTAGAACTCTTGGTCTCCAGCTTTCTAGCCTGATGCCTTAACCACTAGACCAAACTGGCTCCATTGCTATTGCTAACCATTGACCATTACTACCAGGTTTGGCAAACTGAATGTGCTATGTGCTATTGATACAGTACCTGGTCAAAAGTTTGAAGCACTGATATTTTTTCTACCTTCTTCCTAAAATGCATTCCCTCTTCATGCCTGTCATCTGAGCCACAAATTTACCAATGATGAACAAAGCCAGACAGCCCTATGAAAGAGGAATTTGATAAAAACCAAACTGTGCCATTGGTTTGCAGTCAATTTTGGAAAGATTAGATTCTGCGGAACACATAGTGAAATAAGATTGTTGAAATTATGGACCTAGGAAACAGTGCTATCACCATCATGTGAACAAGAGTCAAGTTGGGGCTGTTTAGGTCGTATATTAATTTCAAAATAAAAAAGGTGTTCTCATACAATACATGGGTTGCTTTTAAATGGGGATGAGAACTAGGATAATTAACCTGTGAGTAGGTGATGTCCACGCCCTGCACAAACATTATTAAGTAGACTATAAAACTGCTGAATTCTGAGGATGCTTTATTCATCCCAGCATGTAAGACCAAAGTAGACTTACGGAATTTAATATCTCAACCTCCATGAACAGAGCGTTTTAACCAAGAAGCATAGCCTATTCCTTGAAGCTGAGCTATGGAGTTCTGTTATACTTTACTATAGGAACACTAAACCACATTGGTAGTCCATATGGTGGATTCCTTCATGCAAGAAGAGATAGGAGAGCAACAACGGAATTTCTTCAATTCACTGGTTTGTGAGAATATAAGCCAATGTATATAACAAAGTGTTGTAGCTAAAACATAAATATCATAGTAGCAGGAAGCTCAATTATGTTAAAGAACTGAGATGCACTTGAAGGTTCAAGTAGACTTGGCTCACCAGTGAGAGAAGAACATTATAAAAGACAACAATCAAGACCATACACAATTGCAAAAGGAAAACTCATTTTTATTTTTCTCTTATCCTTCAGTTAATACCACAGCACTGGAATTCACTGTATAGTATAGTTTAAGACAGAAGGCACTGAAGAACCAACCCAATGATATACATGAGAATAATAAGGAAATTGAAATAACATGTCAGCAAAAAAAAAAAAATAGGGCAAGGATAAAAGAATCCACCTGGTACCAACTTCTATTAATAGAAATGGTAATTGATAGTACAAAATTCTAGCACAAAGTCTACGGTACTCTTTGCCACTACATGAGATGATGGTTTTGCCTGAGCATTCAGTGCAATGGCCTAATTTCAAAGGGCATGTACTGAAAATAGGACAACTATGTTCCTCATGAGCCTTTAGGGTAACTTGCAATAAAATGCAGTGCTTTGTTTACAAAGTTAAAACTGAAAAGTTATATCCCATCATTCCCTCAAAGAAGGAAAAATAGTTAACTCGTTCTTGCTTATTATTGTACAAACTTTAAGGCTTAACCCTCAATCTTTCCATCTTGAATGTGTCCATAATGGTGGTACAACACTGACCTCATCATGCCAGCTCTCTTTTTTACAGTGATATCCTCTTATCCACGTCCATATTTCTTTCTTCATAATCCTGACTGCTGTGGCTCCCAAAGTGTATCCCATCTCCAAGGGATTTCACAATGGGATTCTTTACGAAGGTGGGCCATTTTATTTATTAAATATGGAAGGCTACATACATAGTAGCAATAACCTACTAGAACATGAAAAGTTTTGCAATGGTAGTACCTCCTCCTATGCATCACATCAACTGCTTTTGAAACAGAGAATTCCAAAAGCAACATGCAATATAGCATCAGAGACAGTTAGAAAAAAAAATCAGAGAGATACAATAGTCCTTATGCAACGCCAGGAAGTTCTTTGGACTTTGGTCTGTGTACAAATGGGAATTTTCACTGCAGTTGTGACTGGGCTGAATAAATAATAATAATAATAGCATTAGATTTATATACCACTTATCAGTGCTTTTTTCAGCTCTCTCTAAGCAGTTTACAGA
>JANHJO010004039.1:67732-78310 GCA_032468235.1 Pseudoxyrhopus heterurus | reverse complement strand
GAAGAGAAAGGAATATTAGACATGTTCACCACCTTATTTATAATAATTCTATATTAGGTTCCTGACCGAAGTCTTGAACCAAAGGGTAAAGGGAAAAGAGGGGGACAAGGAACAAATTTAAATTTGAAATGGCCACTCACTTAAAGTGATATCAGAGCCGTTCATACGAATGTATAAACAACACAATAGATTAAGATTGATGTTGTACATAGGCAGCTTTTTATTTTATATTTTTATTTTATAAAATAAAGATATAAACGCCAACGTAGGCATGAAGGTCTCCAGATCCTGATTCTGAGCAAATTGTACCTCCCAGTTTTGCAGATCAAAAGTTAATGCTTGGCAGTTGTCACAATCATTCAACCGACTGTTTATATTGATTATAAGTTGCCTAGAGTTGTCTCTAGGCGAGATGGGCAGCATATATTGTAAGTTACATACATGCATACATACATACATACGTACATACATACATACATGCATACATACATACATACATAATGTAGGAAAATGGTTTATTTGCTTGCAGTCCAGAATAAAATTCCGATTTTGAGATTTCTCAAAGTTTGCCATTTAAAGTGCACCGATCAAACTGAATACTAAAAGAAGAACAAAACTCACTCTCCGTTCCTATGTTCTCCTCAAAAGCAGGGTTGTCAACCCCAGACTCATCTGTCCACACCGAAACCGTCGCGGAGGTCATGATCTGCTCCACTGATGCCATCCCAGTCCCAGCATGCTCTGCTTCAGGTGACTGGGAGTCCAGATGATCTATCATGGCATTCTCGTTTTCGCTTTCAGTGGCTGCCTGCAATTTGCTGTTCATCCTTTTCTCCAAGGCAGCCCTTCGATTGGAAGCCCCAGCACACCTAGAGAAGAAAAGCTTCTATATTATCATAAAAACAGGGAACAGATGCTTGAAAAAAAAAACTATCTTTAGTTGCATAAAGTAATGTAATATAAGCGTCCCCATATGGTGCCGCTTGGAAATGATGGGAGCTATAATTAAAAGAAAAAATCTGGATATAACAGGAAAGTTCGTTGCTGCAATATTGATATTGTACAGAGAACTAGCCAATGCCATGAATGTTCTTTGGATTCAGATCTTCCAAATTTCTTCACATGTACATTTTGTTCAGGCTGAGGAACTTCTGTTGATGCTTGGTGCACTCTGAGCTTTGTTGTTTGTTTACAGAGGTTTCATTGCCCAACTAGATAGTATCATCAGTGTGGGTGAGTGTAGGGTTTGCTCTCTGTTACTGTTAAAAACAGAAAACAACTATCAAGGAGAAAGCCACACCCAAAACTGGCAGGACAAGCTACTGTATATCTCACATTCAGTCACACAGATGATGTTACCTAGTTGGGTAACGAAACCTCTTTAAACAACAAAGCTCAAGGGCTCCATAGTTCAACCCTGAGCTACAAATATTTTCTTCTTTGATTATTCCTATATGAAATGATCGCGGGTGGTCCACCAATATTTATTATTAAGAATGATTAGTACTTTCAGCACTCTTTCTTACTGCCATGACTTGTTTTTTTTTAAAAAGAAAAGAAAAATGTCTACAAACCAGAAAAATGATCTTGGTCTTAGGTTCAGAAAAGGAAGTAACCCTCATAGGAATTCTGGTACAGCAGAGATAGGATAGGGTAGGGTAGGGTAGGGTAGGGTAGGGTAAAGGAAAGGAAAGGATCATATGTACATGTTTTTGACTAGTCCAATCAGCTGTAGATTTTGTTTTGTTTTCATGTTCTTTAAGTGAAGGAACTAACACATTAGAAAAGAAGAAATCTTCTGCCTCACACCCCCAAGAAATGAAGTCTTGAAAGCAATAAAAACATATTTAGCTGACTTCATAGCTGCCTGCAACCAGAGCAAAATGACATTTGTGACATCATCACACAAATGCCCAACTTACGTTTTGCATCAGATGTCAGAACAAAAGTACATAATGGTGGCATTTGTTCAATGACGTAATTATGCACCATTAGGTTGGCCAGGAGAGGACATACTCCAGACTTTACGTATTAAGAAATTAAAAGGACCAAAAACCAGCCCTTTCTTCTAGATGCACCTGCCCTCTGAAACACCACAGCACCCGAGGTTCAGCTGGTCCCAACTCTGCTTACCTTTAAGACCTGAGTGATTTTCCAGGCACAGGGGTCAGGAGAGTAATCAAGTCTATGCTATTAGTGAACGGTGTGCTGGGGAATCTTTGGAACAGTATTTATTTATTTAATATACATTGTAGTTATATTGTGTTGAAATTCCTTTAGCTGCCCAAAGTTGAATTGGTGAGACAGATGGCGAACAACAATTGCACTTTGCTGTGGATACGGTTGGCTGTCTTGACACCCAACGGTTTCACTATATGAATATCTGTGATATTAATATATCACATCATTAAACTCTATCAATGTTCAGTGGGAACCGCCAATGGGTTTATCAATCCTCAATCCCTCAGTTGGGGATTGTTCCTCAAAGCTGAAATTGTATAATCCATTTATCTTTTATTAGAGTTATGTATAACCAGTTCATTTATTTATAAAATTTATTTGCTGCCATTTCTTGTATCCAACACTGGATGGCTTACAACACATAAACACTGAAAAGCATTAAAATCATCCACCTTTAAAAACACAGCAGATAAAAACATTAACAGATAAAATCACAGAGATAGGATGGCAAAGAGGGGAATAACTGACTAATTAAAATCTAATCCCACCTTCCCCCCCCCGACACCTCCAGTGTGAAGCTCCCCCATTAGGTGCCCAAGCCATCTGGCAGAGCCAGTTCTTAAGGCTCTTATGAAATCTCAGAAGGGAGGGAGCCAATCTCACTTCAGAGGGTAGGACATTCCAGAGGGCAGCAGCCGTGACAGAAAAGGCTCTTCTCCTGGAACTCGCCAGCTGAAATTACTTGGCTGACAGGATCTGCAATATGCCCCCTCTACTAGCGGGAATGGAGAGGGTCAGCCCCATCGGGGTGAGACGGTTCCTCAAGTAGATTGGACCCATGCCATGCGGGGCTTTAAAGGTGATGCCAAAAACTTGAATAGCACCTGGAAGCAGACCAGCAATCAGTGCAGCTAGCGAAGCACTGGTATAACATGGGCCAGTCTAGGAACTCTAAGAACTGCTTGCGCTGTCGCATTCTGTGCCAGCTATAGCTTCCAAATGTTCTTCAAAGGTAGCCTCATGTAGAGCACATTGCAATAGTCCAGATGTGAGATGATTAGGATTTGAGTGACCTGGGAGGATCAGGAACTCCTGACCCAGGAAATGCTGCAACTTGAAGCTGTGCAAAGGCTGTCACTGCCAGCTGCTTTTTGAGCAGGGGATCATGAGTCCAGGAGAACCCCCAAGTTGTGGACCAGGTCTGTCTGGGGTACTGCATCCCATCCAGAAGTAAAGATGTTAAAGTCACAGTCCACACTCGATTAACTTGTGAAGCAGAATGTCTTTCTGTTTTATCTGTTATATTTATAACTCTGCCTTTCTTTGGAGTAATCAAACTGTCAAGCACAGCATCACTTCCTCCGTTTTTTTCTGCCACAATTATGTACTAAGTTGAACCAGGAGGCAATGAAGAGCCAAAAATTAGGAAAGGAAGTTTTCTAGGAAGAAGACAATTAATACTGGATAGCAGTTTGATCAGGTAGATGCTACGCTGTAGTAGTAGTTCCAAGCAGATAGTAGCAATTATTCAATTTTTCCTGAACTTCCCAAATATCTATTCCATATTTCACATTGTCTTCAATCATCCCTTGGGCCCCATGGGAATTCTTTTCATGACCTACAAACAGCTTGTAGAGCAGAGATCTCTCTTTGTATGGGCATCCTCAGGTGCATAGCTTTGATACCACCTTCTATTTGTTACTTTGCAATCCAGAGTATGATATAGTCACTGATTTTTACTCTAGAAAAGTAAGATTTTACTTATTTTTGACAGGAAAGGCTCAAAAGAAAAGAAAATTGAGAGTGATTTAATTAATTTATGTGCTCCATTGGTTGTTTAATAGGAGTGCAAATCCAAGTAGTCCAGCTCAATTATTCTCCCTGTTACCCACATTTTGGAGGAACAATTCTATGTTAGAGAATCTTTTCTAGCTGTGCAATTGTGTCTACATTTCAGACAATCAGAAGGGAGAAAGATTCTTACTTATCACATGATTTTTCACCCAAACAGAATGCATACATAGGGTTGTAAAATATCAACAGTCCCAGAGATAGTTTCTCCCTCCTTTCACTTTGCTTTATTAAGAAGCACAAGACTGATCTATTGCTATCCATTTATCAACACCTTTTAAATAACATTCAAAGAGGAGACAGAATGGGAAAGAAACAAAATATATGAAGGCAGGCAGGCAGGCAAGTAACATAGAAGATAATTATAATAATAAAGTTGATTAGGTCCATCGGCTCACTATTCAGAATCAGAGTCAGAATCCTTTATTGGCCAAGTGTGAATGGACACACAAGGAATTTGTCTTTGGTGCATATGCTCTCGGTAACAAAAGAAGAAAATAAAATAATATAATACAATACATTAATAAGATACAACACTTGGTGATAGTCATAGGTTACTATTTACCTGTTTTTCAGGTGTGCTTCCAGATCACATCTCTGCATTACCTCTTCACATACTGAAGAAAAGGGACACAGCACCAAGAGCTTGTCAAGCAGTTTGTGAACAAGGATGCTAGATTTTTTGCACAGTTTAAAATGCAGCCTTTTGCGGTCTAAGGGACAGAAATCCTTCTCTTGCAAAAAGTTTCGTAGGCACTTATAGCAGAATGTGTGACCACAAGGCGTGTCTAATGGCTGTAGCAAGGGTTGAAGGCAAATATGGCAAACCAAATCATCGTCCACCTCGTTCTGATAATTGTACAAGTGGTTCTCTCTTGTCCAATGCTGCTGGCCACATTCAAAGCAGAGTGGATTCAGGTTCTGTTCTGCTGAGACCATCTCTTCGTTCGAGGTGCCCATTATATGGTAAATTGGGTCAGTTCCTTTTTTTTCAGTAGAGATCTTGCTTGTAAAGGTCCTTTAGTAAAGAGTCATTACTCTGAAATATACACAAATGTACAATTACTGGTGCAGAGATCAGCTGCTAAAGCTAAGATGAACAAGAATACTGAAAACATAACACAGGAAGCAACTTCATACTTTTGCGATGCACATATCATATGACTAAAAATTGGCCATATGCAGGAAAAGGGGAGGGGAGGTGACAGGAAGAGGAAACACATTGATTTCCCTTTGAAGTTTTGTGGCATTTAATTCTCTTGCTAACTGCTCATTCCTTAAAAGAGGCAACCAAGATTTTATCATACACAAATACAGTATGTGTAAGTTCTAAATCATAGTTCAGTCTTATGGCATTTAGCACTCAAACACTGACTGATGGTCAACCATAACTAGTAGGATATCCTAAGTACTAATCCTGACATTCTTGGGAAAATTAATTAGTTATCCAGTATCTTATTGTGCATTCTTTTTGTTCATTGTTCTGACTCATTGTATATGCATGGAATTCTTCCTGCCAATGCTGTATATGGAAATAAATGCATAGCGCTATCTGCTCTTTTCCCACAGCAAAACATTTTCTAAGGCAGCATGCTTTTTATTATGGACTTTTTGACTATAAGTGAAAAAAAACAGCTGGAGCTCTTAGTACATAATTCTTCTTTTTTTCTTTTTTCTTTTGAAAAAGCACAAAATCAAGGCTCTCATTGTTCAGAAAAGTTGAAGAGACCCCATTAATCAATCCTTCCCTTTAAAGCTGTAGGAAAATGACACATGTCTTTTCCTTTCCACTTTTAGGATTGCTATCCAATTTAACAGGCTGCATATCAAAAGTCAAATGCATACAAGAAAAGTTTACATTGTCTGCTGATCTCAGGAGTGGAACATTAATAGTCTGAAGGCGTTTGTACCTTTGTAAACACCTCAAAAAATTGATCTTGCTAGATGAATTGTTCTGCACACATAATAACTTTTAATTGATCTACAATGTATGCTTGTTCGTTGTTTCTCCCAGATTACATGAAAACCAAAAGCAGTCATATTGCCAAAAAATCCAGAAACTATATTAGGCTGCACCTTCATTATTGTAGACCAATTAATAGTTTACAAAATAGTATGCAAACTTCTGTATTTCTAAGAATTCTTTATGAAAAAAAGGCTGAAAAATCCAAGAAAAGGTGCACTGCACGTGCCAAATTGTACTTACTGTCACTTCTCACAGCCTTTTGGTCAAGTTTTGGCATTTACTTTTACCATATTTTATTTTTGGTAGGGGAACAATACCAGTATTCTTTCAATTCTCAGACATGGATGTAACCTTAAACCTTAACATTAAACAAGTTCCACAGCTTCTTCATAAACAACTGTTATATTTCTCTACTTACACTTTTTATATCTGCAGCCTTACAATTTTCCAACATTCTTACAACCTTTATGACTCCTTTCCAACATCTTTGCAGAGATATTTACACTTCCATTCAGTTTGCTAGATATTCTTATCTTCTTGTTTAGAGTTATTCACCCAATTCCAAAACAAATTTTATTTCCACCCAAATCATTCTATATTTTATTTCCACCCAAATCATTCTCTCTCTGTTTCTCTGTTTCTCTCTCTCTCTCCCCTTCTCCCCCCACCCCCGGTCACCTCTTCAATTTCGATACATCATTTGCAGATATTTTTCCTTCTGGGCACATAGTGTGTGTCCAGAATATTACAGAACAGTATATTGCATCTTTATTCTGCTCTCAGAATTATGATCAGTTCTATTCTCAACAATTTACATGCTAGAATTTTTGTATCATTCTCTTACATCCATGTTTCTTATCCACATGTTCTTTTACTTCTTCATTTGATCAGACCGTTTTTTTAATGCAGTCAACCCATTTCAGAGGCACATTGTAACATAATTATTTTTACCCTTTCCAAAGTAACTTTCACATCCCCTCTAGTATATCTAATTTCCATTTATTATGTTCATTTCCATTTCATTTTGATACTTTTTCATATATGATTCATATTTTCTTTTCTTGCAATCATTCTATTTCCAATTTCTTTTTTCCTTCTTGTTTATTTTTCGCCAAGATATATTTCTGACATCACAAAGGAAGTGTCCGTTCTGAATTCAGAATCACTGTTCACTATTCTTCATTCATATTGTCAAACTTTTTTCATAAAGCAAGCTAATCCACCACACTTTGTTTACATTTACAGGATATTCATTCTTTTTATATATATGATAAAATGATGTTCAAAAAGTGTTTTTGAAACAAACAAACCATTCCGATTCTTTCCAAATGGCCCAATCACTTTTTTGAATTCTTTTGTTTTATTCCCATGTATTCACCTAGCCACATAACAATCAAAGGGCATCCCAAGCCCTTCTCTTTAATTCTATTCTAAATTTATTTACCTGCCTCTTATCCACTTGATTCACAAAAACTAATACCTTGAAGAATGTGTAAACCCATTGAATAGCAAAGGTGATCCTCACTTAGATGGTAAGCTTGGGATGTTTCACTGCCTAGTTATTTGGCAGGGTTTATCCTAAGCCTAAGGGACGCGGTGGGTTAGTGGCTAAGACGCTGAGCTTGTCGATCAGAAAGGTCGGCAGTTCGGCGGTTTGAATCCCTAGCGCTGCGTAACGGAGTGAGCTCCCACTACTTGTCCCAGCTTCTGCCAACCTAGCAGTTTGAAAGCATGTAAAAATGCAAGTAGAAAAATAGGGACCACTTTTGGTGGGAAGATAACAGCGTTCCGTGTGCCTTTGGCATTTAGTCATGCCGGCCACGGGACCACGGAGACGTCTTCAGACAGCGCTGGCTCTTCGGCTTTGAAACGGAGATGAGAACCGCCTCCTAGAGTCGGGAATGACTAGCACATATGTGCAAGGGGAACTTTTACCTTTACCTTTACCTATCCTAAGCCTTGATTTCCTCCTTGTACAAATAGTTGACACCCAGCTATCTCCCAAGCCTTTCATTGGAATAAAGGGAAGAGGAAATGGAAAAGAAAATGGGAATGAACAGAGAAAGCGACAAATATGTAGGCTTCCTAACTGATACATAGGACAGAGTTTGAGACAGGAAGACTGGGAAACACAGAAATAATTATTGATATGCTTTAAATGAGAAGGAGAAATATAGTGATGTTTCCTCTTCCCCAAATTATTTGGGCATTAGATTATCTACTTTCCCAAGCACTTAGTTTGGTATTCACGGCATCGCAGTTGTCATTTAAGGTGGCCATCAAGGCCAGCCTCCTACACAATGCAGAAATCCAAATTAAAGCATCTCACACATATGGCTGTCTGTCCGGCCGTCAGAGCTTTTGAAATTTCACACACACCCCGTCCCCCAACGAAAACGTAAGCTTTACTCTCCACTTCCAATTATAAGTGTGACAACTTGGATTTATCCATAGTGTTAAATTGTTATTAATATTTAAAATTGTTATTCCCAATGAAAATATGGTGATGATTTTGTTTACTTTCACTTTTAGATGATAGCAGAGGTTAATTATAACTTCACGAAAAGTCTGTTTTGTAATGGAGTCTGCAAATTGTGCAGGACTGTGATCAGTGCTTTTTATTTATTCATAAATGACACAGAGGTAGGAACGGAGCAGTAAAGTGGCTCCTCATGCATACTTAAAATAAAAGGGGTGGCAACTAAATTCTACATAAGAAATTCTGTAATTCAAGGAATGGGCACAACAGGAGGAAATGCAATAGAATGTTAAAAAGTGTATATCACTTTACACAGAGTTTTTTTTAAAGCAAATCTAATTTCATATACTGTATATCTGATGGGGTCGTGGCTTGAAATGACTAAACAGAAAAGGGATCTTTGAACCAACTGAATCTGCCATGATTTGCTTAGATCATTTATATTTCCATAATTTTTTTTCTTTTCACATCCGTGAAATACCTTTTCATCGAGGCGGAGTTGGGGTGACTGAACGCAGCAGCTGAGTGTTTACTGGCCGGATGCCCTTCTTGATGCCTATGCGGAGTTCGTAGCAGATATTTTCTCTTTGCACCCTGATAGAGAAACATTTGTCACTGCCTAGGATTGAACTCTCAACCTTCTAAGTGGAAGGTGAATATTTTCACCTCTAGGCCACTGCACTGTTCCATGTATATTTTCATAATAAGAAGTGGAAATTAATTTAACAAGCCATCTACTTTTCAATTGTCTTGGATCAATATTACTATGGAATAAAAGGAGGTGCAAAAAGTGTAGTGGTAGTGGTCCAATTATTGTACAATTTAGAGTACAGGGATATTATCTATAGAAGCTAAGAAACACTATGCCTTTGGCATGTATCTTGGATGTTCATTTATTTACACCTTTCTGTCTTATTCATCTTGGACAGAAAACATGGCTGTTAGAAACTTTTTCCTAGATGTCTCAATAAGATTGAAAAAGCTCTCTGGGCATGAAAACCAGTATACTCTATGGTGTTTATTACTTTCCTCTGAGCCAACAGAACCCGGAAAGGTGATTTCCTCTTCACCTACAGCAGCTTGTCTAAATGGGAAATCATATCACTAAATATTCTGAAAGAGCTGCAGGAAGCTGAAGGAATGTGGCTAACTGCATGTTTCCACAACTGAGGTTATTTTGAGGATATCGACAAACACCTGAACAATTGGTGGAAAAGACAGCATTGAGGGAGGGTCTAATGTGTTTTTTTCCTTTTCAGTTATATTTTAATCTTGTGAATGGATTGTTTATTTCCTCTCTGCTGGGAATGTTCCATTTTAGACTCTCATCATTACACTATAAGGAAAAATACAGGCATTTCTTCTAGAACAAAATCTATGTATCACTAAACAATATGCTGCAATTTTATTGCCTAAACACTATGCTTCTTTTAAAAGTCTGTGTTCGCATCATGTACTCAGAAAAATTAAGAATAGAGTATCATCTGCACTTTGCTTTAGCTTTGACAACTGAAAACTACACCCCAAATTTCAGAGTTCAAAAGGTTTATGAAGTTCTTATCTGCCCATTAATGCAAGACCTATGAATTTAATCAATTTACATAAAACAAACCATAAAAAGTCCTAATGAAAGTCATGTTATCTTATTGTGACCTATATATTGTGACATATAACTTTTTTCCCTCTTCCATTCAATTGTTTGATTGTTGGAGATTGCCTGGACAAGTTCCTGCAGTTTTCTTGGCAAGGTTTTTCAGAAGTGATTTGCCATTGCCTCCTTCCTAGGGCTGAAACTTATATACCACTTTACAGTGCTTTGCAGCCCTCTCTAAGCAGTTTACTTTCAGCATATTGCCCCCAACAATCTGGGTCCTCATTTTACCGACCACAAAAGGATAGAAGGGTGAGTCAATCTTGAGCCAGTTAGATTTGAATTGCTGAAATGCTGTCAGCATATTGCCCCCAATCCAAGCTCACCCAGCGGGCTCTGTGACTAAGGTGGGACCAGAAGTCACAGCCTCTTGGTTTCTAACCTGATGTCTTAACCAAGGTAAATAAGTAATCTTAAATTGTGTAAGATTTACACAATCTTACACGTGGT
>JANHJO010004039.1:11362-21856 GCA_032468235.1 Pseudoxyrhopus heterurus | reverse complement strand
ATGGAAATACGATCGATCCGTTCCAGACCCCTATGAACTCTATTGTTTTTTTAAGATTTTGAAGCACACAGATACAGTACTGTAGTTATATATACCACAAAAATCACAGTGTAACGGTAAAATCCTTCAATGCAAACACTGAGAAAACCATGAACAACAGAGAAAACTGTTCAGTCGGTTGATTCTAAGCGAGAGAGAGATTGTCGTTTTGCGGCAGAGTCCGCTTCTGCGATGGAAGGACGCTCTCCATTTCTTCGTCCTCAGGAAGTTTGGTTGTGAACCGAGGATTTGTTCTTGACCGAGTCGAACATTTAGCTGATTTTTTTTGTTGTGAACCAACTTGGTTGTGAACAGAAGCGTTTGTGAATCAAGGTTTCACTGTAGGTCTGAAAGTCCCCCTCCTATGGGCCATTTTTACTGTCACTAAAGGTAGGAGTGGTCCCTTCTGAGATACTTTTCCTACCTTTCTTCCTGTGAATCAAAATTTTATTTTCCAGACCATTGTCTAGAGTCTAGACTCTACAGTACCTGTTCTTCCTATCTCTCAAAATCATTCCTATTCTCTTCTATGAGTCATTTTCTAGTTTACTTTTGGGTACAATTCAAGGTGTCTGTAAAGTCCTATAGGGTCTAGTTATTTGTGGGACATCTGCTTTCCCTAGTCTCTGCCCAGCTGGTCCAGTCTGGCAGAGTTTGCAAGCTGTAGGTTCCTTCAGTAAAGCAAAGAGACATCTGTTGGGACCATAGCAGCACACCTTCTCTTTAGGAATGCCTGACCTCTGGAATGAAGTTCTCCTGGGATTTGAATGCCCCCCCCCCGGGTTTTCAAAGGATCATGGTGACAGGCTCTTTACCCAGACCTTCAGCAGGGATGATTGATGCCTCTTTTCTTCTGTAACCTTTGTTCTCTTCAGCCTTTTTTTTCTATGCCATCTTTCTATTGTTATATTGTTTTGTGTGGTTTGTTTTTAAATGTTTTTAACAATTTGTAAACTACCCAGAGTCACTAGGGACTAGATGACAATTAAGTTAATAAAGTTAGTATTCCTCTATAAGGGTACAATATATTAGAAAAGAATGTTATAAGTGCTTAAAAGTGGGTGCCAGTTTAAGACTTCAAATTTTATTTCCATTATATGTAACAAAGAATCATTCCATGTAGAGCAAGAATAGAATTATAATCCAGTTTCCATATATTGTTAAGTCATAAGGTAGCTTGATATCGGCTTCTTGTGTTGTGTGAACACTTCTGTTATGGTAGATAAGTTTATTCATTTATCTCAGTACAAAATAAATCCCATTATGAGGTAGCGTAACGTGTAAAGCAAATATATGTAGTTACTTCTGTTACTGTGTTGGCCAAAAGTGGGTGAATGTGATGACATTCTGTTGTTCTGTTTTACTCTCATTTCATAATTATGACTTGCTGTGAAATATATAAAAGTGCAGACAAATAATTTGTATTGATGTTTTCAGAATCAGTCTGGAAGAGATAGGTAGAAAGCTGTTATCAGTTGTGCATCTCAAAGCCAGCTCAGTTACTCTGAAGTATCGCCTGACACACGCCAGGCATGAAATACTGTGGCAGAAATAGACACCAGTATAGAAGCAAGAAGAAACAAATTCCAGATCAGGCATTACAAATTGTGTTTATTATTTGTAAATAAATGAAAATGGAAGTTGGGAAATTACTTAAAGATTGCAGCCTAGGCATTGTTGCTAAACATATGTAGAAACAATGGATTTTTGTAGGATACAAATGCACATTAATCATTATAATTGATAACTAAGCAATACAGCATACACACACACAAGCTGATTTAAATGTTAAGAAAGAAACAATTTACTGAAACTGTTTTGGCCAGTTAATACTAAGGTTCTGACATTTATCTACACTGTTCTGCTGATCATTAATACCTGAAAATGTCAGTCTGCTTTCTTGAAGTGCCAAGGCTCCTGCTGGCTTTCAGTTCTGCATGTAGATGAAAGAAATACATGCCTTTGAAAAACTTTTTTTTAATTATTATTAGAACGAGTTAATGAAGCTTTAGGGCTTTTGACAGTGGATAAAATATTTCATCACAGTCAGCATGACCATATATATTTCTGATTTTCTTTTGCATATTATAATGCTTGGTTATTAGAGCAAGTGTGGGAAAATAGTAAATAGAAAATCTGATAAGTGCAATTTCAAGAATAAAATTAATGTGAAGAAGATAATTGTTCATAACATTTTCAATAACTGAAATATGTGATTTTCTGTCCTGCGAATACTTGCTTACTGCACTATAGCTTCAATTATATAACTTATAGTGACCTTAGCAGTATGGAATTGGTAGTCTAGGGAGATAATCATTTCAAGTTGCTTAATAATCATGATCTTTTTAATATCTTTACTATGCCACATTCACCTGCATTTTTTCTAGAAGCTCCAGTAGTATCCATAGGGTTCTGTTGGAAGTTAAAACCCACCCCTCTCCTAGAAAAATGAAATATTTTAGGATATATTAAAAGGGCATAATATTTCCCTAAAAGAAAAGTAGAAACTCAGCCCCCCTTTTGTTAATGGGCCATTAAGGCCTGGGCCAGTTAATTCTACATAACAAAGATCTACGTCCTTCAGGCAGAGCCATTTAATTGCCTTTCATTGCATCACCCAGCAAGTTTCAACCAAACTTAGCACACAGACAACCTACAAAGTTACCCCTGCATGGCCCCGTAGGAGTCTGACTCCAATCAGGATACATTTCTTGCCACAGGAACAGGAAGTAAGTTCAAAGCCCAACAGAGGGTATGACTATATCTCACTCTCCACTCCATGTGGTCAGCTACCCAGAATCACATGTGCTTGGTGGTTCTGCTTCACCATTAAACCATCTTTCCAATCAGGCTCCATGTTTCCAGTGTCTTTCTCCCCACTTGGAACTGAACCAGATGGATATTTCTCCCAACAGTTGTCTGGGAGGTCTGCTGCACTAGCAATTTATAGTATCATCTGGCCATTGTTATGACAATGTAAGATGTCGCAGGCATTGTATTAAGGGCTGCAGACATCCAGATTCAAGTCTAGTCACAGCAATGGAAATTTGCTGGATATTTCTGAGTCAGTGTTAGAGAAAAGATAGAAAATAACTGTAAGAATAGCCAAAAATGTATTAAATGAATGGATGATGCTATACATTGGAAGATGGGAAATGTTCTAAATTAATGCAGCCTCTGGAATTCCAACAGGTTCAGGTCTTGATCCCAGATTGATTAAACATATAAGCCACTGGATCAAAGTTGGTCCTTGGAATCTTATGTCAGCCGTGGAAGCCATATAGCCATATTGCAGCCATATTCTTAGAAGCTTTGAAACTGCCACAGTTAGAGCCTGGGAATTTGGGAGGGGGGAATTCTTAGTGAGTAGTAGTTTAGACAAAAGAACATTCTTCCCTTGTGTCAAGGTTAGGCCATCCTGTACCTGGGATAGGAGGGACGGAAGGAAGGTCTCCAGTTGGGATGGCTAGTGATTGGACCATGTGATGGAATGAAGGGTACAGGGGGATGGGTTTTGAATTTTCATTTATGCAGGGAAAACCTGGAAATCTCAGATTCAGTTTTCCTTGATGTGCCAACATTTATTTATGTATTTATTGTATTTATATGCCGCCCAACTCCCAAGGACTCTGATGACTTCTCTAATAAATTCTTACTTGGATGGACTTTGTCTCTGAGCACTGAATAGATATGGGGAGTTTACTTGGAATGCTGACAGCTTATTTATTTAGTCCAGGGTAACCAGGTGATCAGGGACATGGTGACTCAGTAGCTAAGACTCTGAGCTTGTCAATCAGAAAGGTCAGCAGTTCGGCAATTCGAATCCCTAGTGCTGCATAACGGAGTGAGCTCCCGTTACTTGTCCCAGCTTCTGCCAACCTAGCAGTTTGAAAGCATGTAAAAATGCAAGTAGAAAAATGGGGACCACCTTTGGTAGAAAGGTAACAGTGTTCCGTGTGCCTTCGGTGTTCAGTCATGCCAGCCACATGACCACGGAGACGTCTTCGCTGGCTCTTCGGCTTTGAAACGGAGAGAAGCACCGCCCCCTAGAGTCGGGAACGACTAACATGTATGTGCGAGGGGAACTTTTACCTTTAACTATGCTGCAAATGGAGAGATGTTTATAGGAAATATATGAAGAATCGAGAATCGAGAATTGGGACAGCTATTTAATGTGTTTGCAGTTGATTATAAATTGTGATTGATTGAGAAGATTCAGTACTAGGGGCTATTTTTGGTGCTACAAGTCCAACACTGTCCAAGTTGCAGAATTGTAAACAATACATCTAGTGCCAAAGACGTTTTGGATTCACAAGATATAAGACAATCAGATTTTGCCAAAAGGGGAAAGCAAATCTATTATATAAACAGTTTGCAGCTTTAAATAGGAACATGCAAACAGGGTGCGAGAAGATAGCTGGCAGAGAACTTCAGATCGGAATCAAATAAACAAGAAAAATCCCAAAATAACATACAAACCATAAGATAGCATTTGCCATATAGAAACAAGAGTTCCAAATGAGTGTTGCCAATATTAGGCAATTGTAAAGAAAATGTATCATTCACGCAACATATTTTGTGGTATATTTCAAAAATAATCCCATTTTTTTAACTGGTACAGAAAAGAGAAAAAAAGATTTAATACCATAGAAAACAAATCCAGCACAGATTTTCTGTAGAGTAGTATTTACCTATTGCTACAGAAATAACATTTTAAACAAGGATCTTCCACTTCCTTTAACCTGATGGTCCTTTTTTCTTGAGATTCTATATGCCATAGTTGTCAACAAGTGGATTCATGAATACTGACTGCCTAGCATGACTTTGACCAATTGTAACTTGCTTGTGTTTTAGTAAGAGAAACAGTGGAGAATGGAGAATAGGGCATTTTCTTTGGTTGTACTTATGTCACATGTAGCATTCCTTGCTAATGTAAAGTGCAATATGAGTCAAGGTTGCCACATATTTACTTGTATGCCCCAAGTATAGCTAAAGCCTGGTTTTATTTAAAGCTTACTCCACGCATGCTAGGATCTGTGATCTAAAGAGCCACCTTGCAAGCCAACATACTGTTTCCTGCATCCCATCAACAATTTACATGTGTTGGAATGATACACTCAAGATATAGTATTGGCAAGTAGTATAACTCCAGTATGATCCATTTACAGCTAGAAAACAGTTGAATAGGGAGGAAAGAATAAAGGAGCTGAATGTTAACATAGTCTGAAATTCTTTTTTGTTCTCAAAACCCTAATTCTATATTGCAGACTACTGTAACTCTTAAAAGAGATAAATGGGTACACAAATGGTGGCATCATTATAGTTCTCTTATAAAATATCTCTGTATATTAAAGCATGCAAGAAGGCATTTTTTCTTTTGAGATCAGAAGTTACAAGTTTTTTTTTAAGTCTTTTTGTTCCTGTAAAATTCTTGGAAGGCTGAAAAAATAGGTATAGTGGGTAAAGGCCACACATTTTTGTTCAGCTTCTTCTTTATCACTTTCTTTATCAGTTTATTATTGTAATTGACAGAAATGCCTCAGCCCTAATGTTAAGATAACTAGAAGAGTGAGATTAAAGCCTCCACCTCCACCTAGATTCCTAGAACAATCTGGATTAAAATCAGTTTTCCACAGTTAATTAGCATTAGGATTAGAAAAAGAGAACAAAAGATTCAGATGGCTGATAAATTAGGTAGCAAATAAAGTAAAGTGTGTATGATGACTCCACCTTCCATATTACAGGTGAATGTTGTATCAATGCCTAGAGAGCTGTGAGAAAGCTAGATATATTATTGCAAATAAAACTTAAGTGATCAGCATTGCAACTTCCCCCTTAAAAATAGACTTTATAAGAAATTAGGTTCTTTAAGGAGATGTACTTGGGTTATCTTATCTTGTGGGTACCTTATTCCCAGTATATAAAGTTACATTAAGGATAAGTAATAAAAGTATATGCTATAATTCTAATGGGAAAATTAATCCACACAAAAACCCAATATTGGGCAAATTATTCATGATCACAATATATTACTGTTACCAATCTCTCTGCTGATTTCCTTGTGTCCATATGAGATTTTAACCAATTTCAATATAATTAAAATTAAAACATTTTCCCCAATTTATAAGTGTATGTTCTTCTCTTGAATTGCTCTACATATCAAGTGGAGGAAAAATCGAGTAGGGGTATCTCAAATATGATAAAAGAAATCTGAACATATCTTTACATCCTTACATTTCTACCACAGAAACTCTGTGAGGGTGGTTTGGCCTGAGAAAGAATGATTAGTCCAAAGTTACCTAGCTGGTTTCTGTGCCTAAGGGAGGATTAAAGTTATAGGCTGCTTGTAGATTGGCACCTTAATCATACCTAACTGGCTTTCTAGAGAGCGACTATCTAGATAAATACCTAAGTGTCTGTCCAGTGACTCATGGGATTTAGAACATGAAAGATTATTATTTGCAATCTGAATTTCAATGATTATAGTTTAATTTTGATTCAGGGACTGCAGTTTGAGTGAATTGTAATAATCTACATTACTGTTGGATGAAAGAAACATATCCACATTCCAAAGGTATTGGAAGAGATGTTAAATTAATATTTGTTCTTAATATTTAGGAAAGCAGTGGAAGAGCTATTGATAGAAGCTAAGCGTGGGAAAACTAGAGCAGAAACAATGGGGCCCATGGGCTGGTAAGTTCTTCAAACTAAATATGGTAATGTTATAAAATAATATTTATTTTAAAAAATCCTAAACATTGCAATTTCAAATGTGCCTTAATAAATAAATCTCACTAGAGACTAGAGTAAGAATGCATAGTGAGCATTGTCATGTAAATTCTTCACCAGTGGATTAAAATATAGTATTTTTTGTTGGTAAGTAGACACATAACTAAGAATAAGAATTAGTTTCTTTTATGTGTAGTTTTTCTTACTTGTTTGGAAATGATGTTGCTCATTGTCTATTATATTCAGTATCTAGTAATTGTCTTAAACATTTGAACACATTTTCTGGTAAAATATTTCTCCAGAATGTTTCTATATTTCTGAAATGAAAACAGAGATATATGAATGTCCACCTGGAGTGCTATATAGGAAGAAAAAAAAGGGAATATATCTAAACAATTCCATTCTTCCTGTTTGAAAAGAGGCCTCACTTGGTCACCCATCAGAAGCTCTTATGTTTATAATGGAAATAGATGATACTGGTGTTCTGGAGACTCCAGTAACGCTGTTACTCTTGGATGAGTTTATGGCATGTGGTTGCAAGTGTAGAAACAATTTTACTAAGACTTTCTTGGGAACCTGCTAGTGCTTTCCTTCTTCAGTATAAGTAATAGAGTCATATCCAGTGAAAATTCCTTGTAGCTACTGTGGGATTGATGAGCTGTAAAAACAGGTTTTACTGGCCCTAATTTTATCAGATCAAAATACTCTGGTAATTAATACTACATTCTTGGAATCCTAAATTGCACCATAATAATCAGCAGGATATGATTGCTATTTTAGTACATGAAAATAAATCACATGAAATTGTCATATTCCGTCAATTCGCTGTGGTTGCATAGTCAACAAATAAGCAAATAGCTCACAAAGACATTTTGAAGATGGGGCTGGAATACTTCTGAGGTCTTTTATCAAGAAAGAAGAGTTTCAATAAAAGAAGCCAGCAAGTCTATTTTTGCCATCTACTGTTAGTTAATATTTTTTGGCACCATGGGAAAATAGAGGATATTCCCTATCTGAAAATAGTAATTTTGTCTGATAATGGCCTATTTGAGATTTTTAATATTTGTGACAAATTTGTCACTTATTTCTGAAAGAATATTGGTTTGCAATTATTTTAATTTCAATTTTGGTAATTAGTTTAGTAATGTCTAAGAATGAAAATAATTATGTACCAAATATTAGAAAAATAAGTGGTTTATAAGAATGTTTTGGGTTGTGTACTTAATTTACGAATCAAATAGTTGAAGCATGTCGGATTTAAATTCCTTGTTTGTGTATAGCCTAGGAAAAACTGTTAAATCTTTTACAGTAAAGCACAAAGGTTTATGTCATAACAAATTTATTGTGGCAAATGCTTCTATCTATTAGAGTTTATTTTGTCACGTGAATGACTATAATTACATTTGTAACAGATGTATAGATGTCACTAGATATTCTATATCTTTTAATGAAGAAATTAAATCTTTGATTTTGGGGAAGGGGGCAACCCTGTGATAAAATGGATGTGTCTTGACTGCTTCTTTTTGTACTTCAAGTATACACTAGGTGGCATACAAGGAAAGCCAAAAAAAATTAGCTGTAGTACTCATTTTGTGTATTCATAAAGTTTATTTTTTTGTGTATTTTGGATATTATATGACTGCTTTTTGATACTTTCGCAGGATGAAGTGTCCCCTTGCCAGTACAAATAAAAGATTTCTTATTAATACTATTAAGAACACATTGCACTCACCAAAAGAGCAAGACCAAGAACAGAAACATCAAGAAGAAAATAAAGAATCTGAGCCAAGTCAGAGCAGGGAAGAAACCAAACCAAAGAGACACAGACTGCATCCTTACAAACCTAGTTTTCGGTCCAGGAGAAGAGTCAGCTACTCTCCTCCCAGGCACAGGCACAAGCACAAGCACAGGAACCAGAACACAAAGGACAAGGATGAAAAGCGATCCAGCAAATAATGAAAAAACATTAGGTTGAAGAATATAATTAAGCTATTAACTGTGGGGAACTGTTCATTTAACTTTGACTTGAAAGTATTGCTCAGTACAAATATCTGTTGTAACAGTTTAAAGTTGAGTCCTTATGTACCTAAAAATGATCCTGTGCTTCCTTTCTGTTACTATAGCACCCCAAATTAAATTTTGATGGTTGTGAAGACTTTTGTGCTCAGATATTTTGGAAATTATCTCTTAGACCACGTGTAGGGCAGCTGTCGTCACTGTCTAGAGAAAGAATTTCTCTGTTGGATGTTGATCAAGATCATAGAGAAGGAACCTATCCCACTGATCCCAGTCCAGTAAGGAATGATCTTTTCCTGCTATATAGTACAATCCGTAAATACACTTTGTAACTCTGTTCAGAAAAGTTCTTAATACAATTTTAATTTATTTTTTGTTCTTAGATATGGATCTTGATAATTCTCTAGGCCTTCACTTTTTTCAATTTGAATATATTTGGTGTAGTTTTAATTTGAAAAATGATTTATATGGTATCTGAATATTATAAATTATTTAGCTTGAGTTAATTCAATAACAGCTCCTGTACGGACATGGAACTCTGTGTGAAAATCTTGTCTGTTCATTTCATAATAAAATGTATGTATAGATTTACTTTTCCCAACACCAAAGTGAATAAGTTCTCTTTTGTCTCAAATGTCTGAATTCATAATTTTTTTCCTGATCATAAAGTTTTAAGGGAGCTGCAGTGGCTCAGTGATTAAGAACACAGTACTGCAGATCAGCAGTTTGGCTGATCGAATCCCATCAGCTCCAAGGTTGACTCAGCCTTCCATCCTTCTGAGGTGGGTAAAATGAGAACCCAGATGGTTGGGGGTAATATGCTGATTCTGTAAACCGCTTAAGAGAGAACTGAAAAAAGCACTGATAAGCGGTATATATAAATCTAATGCTATTATTATTATTACTCTCTTTTGATTTCCCCCCCCCAAGGCATTATGAAACCATTCCCCTTCTTGTTTTGCAGGCAAACCCTGCGCACCTTCTCACTTGACCGGGGGGGGGGAGGGTATTGCAGGAAGGCAAGCCCCCCCCCCAGCATTCCTTGCTGACTGCGTTGTCATTAGGAGAGAAGGGAGGATAATACCCATTAGTAGGAAGGCAGGACGATGAAGTGCCTATTGCATTGTCGTCTCTTGGTGGCGAAATCCAACTGAAAATCTACCCTTTGGGCCATGGAGTTTATTGCAGGAAATTGCAGGAGAAACTAGAGCAAACAAGCCAGGTTGAGTGCCTATCAAAGCACCCAAAGATGCAAGGGGCAATTGTCCCCTAAAGACAGTTGCAGCACTTGAAGCAAGATGCCCTCAATATATTATTATGGTTGGCTGAGCAAGATATTTAGCCAGATATTTAGACTGGATTTGGCAGACATGACAGAGAAGGCACATTTCCTCAGTCCCATAAATTGTCCACGCTTAATAGAAAGGACCTGGAACACACCCACTCTACCAGAGCATATCAGGTGGGCAGAAACAATTGGAGATATATATCTTTATTCTTCCCATCTCTTCCTTCCTCTCTGTCTTCAGTCTCTTTACCTCTGTTGGCTAATGATTTGGGGGAGGAGAGGAGAGGAGATTGTAATGCTTTTGCTGTCATCCCTTATGCAGGGATCCCCAAACTTGGCAACTTTAAGACTTGTGGACTTCGACTCCCAGAATTCTCCAGCCAGCTATTCTGGGAGTTGTAGTCCACAAGTCTTAAAGTTGC
>JANHJO010004038.1:70804-83498 GCA_032468235.1 Pseudoxyrhopus heterurus | reverse complement strand
TTGTAAACCGCTTAGAGAGGGTTGCAAGCCCTGATAGGCGGTATATAAATACAGTGCTATTGCTATTGCTATAAATTGACTGTTGCAACCCAAAATTGATTTAGTTCTGGAAGCTGTTGATCAACAGTCAATCCCATATCATTCTTCACAATACAGCTGCCAGGTTTTAATGGCTGGGATTTAGTGGCCTGGCCTCAAAGCAACATTTGTGAACCATGGTGGCACAGTGGTTAGAATGCAGTACTACAGGCTATTTCTGCTGACTGCCAGCTGACTGCAATTTGGCAGATCGAATCTCACCAGGTTCAAGGTTGACTCAGCCTTCCATCCTTCCGAGGTCAGTAAAATGCAGACCCAGATTGTTGGGGGCAATATGCTGACACTGTAAACAGCTTAGAGAGGGCTGTGAAGCACTGTGAAGTGATATATAAGTCTAAGTTGCTATTGCTATTTTCTTCAGTGCTCTTCCTAAGATTGAATCTGATTGTAGTTATGTGTTGCATGATCCTCATTTACAACAGCAATTTCCCAAGCCAATGATTTCTCTACTGAGCCACATGAATCCCTTGGAAGAAAGCTTGTTGTCCCTCATTAACTGCTTCCTTTAAGATTTTTTTTGCCAAATGAGAAAGGACAGTTTAACATTTCTGATCTGGAGGACAAGATGAGCCTAGTCTCTAATACAGAGCCATCTGTGCAAGGATGCTGGTAAAGAAAGCTCTCCAAAGACGCCCTTCTCATTCCAAAAGTAGAGCCATGTAGACAGCCTGGTTTTGCAGAATGTAAGGCCACAGATGCTTGATTTTGCAAGTGCATAAACTGGCATGCTTCATAAAATTTCCACCCAAATTGAAATAATAAACTAGTGGACAATGAAAATGAGGAGCCCAAAGTGGTTCCAAAAAAACCCTGTTCTTGATTGGAAATGTTTTGAGTTATGATTCTTTTTTTATTTACTTCCATCTGGAATGATTTTGGGCCATCAACCAGCTAGAATTTGAAGGCGGGTGTGTGTGTGTGTCTGTCCCTTGAGGTTGGTGCTCTGTTTTGTTGCTGCTTTGCATTCTCTCCAGAAATTTGTATAAGCATTTTATGGCTCTCTGCAAGGTAGCCGCTCTACTGAAATACAGCTGTACATATAAGGCAGAGGCAGTATTTTGAAATATCTTCTCACCATCATCTTTGACTCATCCTTCCATCTGCCCCATTGATCTGTGTGTGTGTTTAATAGGTAATGAGTTTCGAGATCCTTTTACCACAGCAGTTCAAAATAGATTAATAGACAGAGCTTTGGCTACGGCTACTTTCACCACTGAAACTTAGCCTTCTAGGCCAAACCTTCTGTGTTGTTTCTCTGTGTCATATAATATAGGTGGGTATGTGCGTAATTTTGTATTTATTTATTCTGTCGTGGTTATGTAGTGCATATTGGAGGTGGTGACCCTTTGAGAGCTGTTTGCAATGAAATTTCATTTTAATGTATGCCAGTTAGTGTACATTCAGGATGACAATAAAGTTATTCTATTCAGTTCCGTTCGTCTTTTCAACAGTCCTTTCTCCATGCAGCAGAAAGCTGAGGTCTATCAGGAAGGAAAGAGCCCTTTTTCTGTATAAAATTATACAGATAGAGAAAGTCGCCTTCCCTGTGCACAAGAGACTCCCCCTGAAACCTGAGTTAGGAATGAGCAGTCCTGTCTTGTTTCTAAGGGAGTGAATGAGTAGAATGTTAAGAAGACCCCTCCTCACCCAATCTGTCTCTTTTCAGGCTAGATATAGAGGCTGTGTAAGCTACATCCAGCCCCAAGGCAAGATATTTACCATCCTGCTTAATGCCAGCATTTTCCTCTTCACTGATTTTTATAAGCACTGCAGCCGTTGAGATGCTTTGGGTCTGTGTGCTCAATTGTTCAGCAAACCTTTAAATTACATCTGAACTTACTTAACCGGGGCTTCACATTAGCAGCTAAGTCCACCGTCATGAAAATATGTCTGATCTTTTTAAAGATGCATCACTGTCAATTTTACTCCGGCTCCTTTATGCTCCATTCCTGTTAAGAATTTCATTTTTTTTTTCCATCTCAAAGGACCTGCGAGTAAGTACTTTGAATTTTTAAAATGCCAACAGCAATTTGTGAAATAAATGGGTGACGTTTTAAGCCTGCTGCTGTAAAAAAATGTGAAAGAGAAAGATTGTGGCATTTTAAGAAATCTGAAAGAAGGCTCTCCCTCACATAGAGAAACAGCTGAAATGACTCAAGTGATGCCCAGTGGGGAAACACAGCTCATCCATATTTTGATTTTAGGTGCCTACTAACATCACAGCTCATAATCAATATTGACACTTAAACCCACACTTTCCACTTGTCATCAGGTGGTAAAAGGTTTCAGGCATATTTTTATGTAAACATTTATAGTCTACCTTCCATATGACAGAACCCAAGCCTATAAAATCAACCCAACAGTCACCAACAAACCAATGCAAACCAATGTAATATATCATTTAAATATATATCATTTAAAAACAACATAGGGAGGCAGACAAAGAGACCAAGGTAATAAGCATAATGTAAAGAGAATAAGTAGGCATTTAGCTCAAGAGTTTCTCAGAAAAGACAGCACTGAATCTGGTAGCTTAATATGGTTTATTTGATGCCCCTTGGGATTTTTATTAAGAAAGGTAAGAGAGATTTGAATTTGGGGTCATTTGTGTATGGTCTACAGCAATTCCCTGATTAATATCTGCAACTTTTTATCTGAAGCTGGACTTTGTCTTGCTGCAGATTTGAAAGATACATTCAATTATCAATCTACTGTCACATTTTGGAATGATGTTTAACTTGCTCCAGTAATATGTATTGCCCTTTTACTTCTTTCCTCATGGGTAGAAATTTACTGTGAGGCAATCAAGCAGCAGAGATACCCATAAACACAGATGTTTCATTACTTTAACTGGCACCATGATGATATGAGTTTTCAGTTTATAAATTGTCTCTTGCCCGGCCTGCTGTTTTGTCCTTGGTAACTCCTTCCATATACCAAATGTTGCTATATGTTAACCATCATCAGTCTCACAAAAAATAACAGAGAATGCTATTAGTGGCCATTATTCTAACTCCAGTTACAGGAAAACAATAGCTATATGCTGAATGGAACAAATCTAACAAAGAAAAAAAAAGGATATACCGTAGATCTACGGATAAAAGAAAATTAATTTCAAAGTTAAAAGTCTGTAGAGATTCTCAGTCATCATTAATTTCAGAGTTATTAATTAGAATACATTTCAAAATAAAACAAAATCCAAATTTTAGGTCACTTTTGCACCATACTCATCACATCTGTTCTCTTTGCTTGTGAGTTCACCAAAACCATCTAAAAAAATATATCAAATAAAAAAAAAAGATTTAAAAGCTTCCTACCTTCTTTTGTTCCAGGCTTGTTTATCTTTCCATTGATCCAACATGCCTGCAATTTTGGCAGTCCCCAAAATGGGCCGTCCATTTCCTTCCCTTTCTTTCTGTGGCATTTTGTCCCTTATCGCACTTATGAATTGTCAGTGCGCTAAGAAAGAAGCACTTCAGTGTAGTCTAGTGGTACTTAGATTTAGAAGAAGAAAGAAGGGGTGGAAAAGGTTCTCGGAAAGAAGACTCATGTGGAAAAGATTTTAAGAAGAACAAAAAAAAAAAGCAGCTCTTTCCTAGAGTTTAAATATAGATCAAATATGAGTAGGAATCTCCCTTTCAGAGGACAGTAACTTCCTAAACATAGAATCAGGAGTTCTTCGTTCATTTGTTTTTCCATTGCCACCATTCTTAAAGTCTGCCAAAGCAGAAGAAAATGCACATGCATTTCTAAAACCTATTCTATTAATATCTTCATTCTTAGATTCACAAAGACAATAGTAACAGCAAAAGTTAAAGGTCCAATAGGCCTGAGATTTTTGAGAAACCAAGATATCTTGTAGATAGGTCAGAAGTTGCCTCAGGTCTTCTCAATGTTGTGCTGATCATCTCAAAATGAAGATCATGAAGCATGACCTAATCTTGCAAACTCTTGTCTAACCGTATTTATTTTCTTCAAGAGTCCAGGTACACTGAGAATAGAATAACACAGTTGGAAGGGACCTTGGAGGTCAGCTAGTCCAGTTGGAAGGGACAGTTGGAAGGGACCTTGGAGGTCAGCTAGTCCAACCCACTGCTCAACCAAAAGAGTCTGTGCCATTTCAACAAATGGTTCTCCAATCTCCTCTTGAAAGCCTCCAGTGATGGGGAACCCACAACTTCTGAAGGCAAGGCATTCCGTGGGTTGATTGTTCTCACTGTCAGGAAATTTCTCCTTAGTTCTAGGTTGGTTCTCTCCTTGATTATTTTCCAACATTGGTTCTTGTCTTGCCTTCTGGTGCTTTGAAAAATATATGTATCACTTACTATAATCACTTTAGTTAACATAGCCCTGCAACACAGCTAAAGGCAAGATGATCCCAATCCAACATAACTGTTTTCAGGTCCTCTGGCTTAAAGAAAATCCAAATAGCTCAAGCAATAGAAATTCAGTTTCCCAAAATTCACAAATAAAACATGTCAGGGTTCCAAAGATATGACATGAAACATAAAACATTTGGCCTACCATCTCACTCTCGTTTTATCAGAATTCATATTTTCCTGCCACTAATTCAGGACATATGCTCATTGGCTCAGAAACAGGTAAACACCAGTTGCAATTAGGAGAAAGGATTACATGGATAATAGAGAGTAGTCTTATTTCTTTTTAGACTGGCTGCATTAACCAGGCAAGTCTTTTTTGAGAATATTCATGATACAACTTCCAAATTATGCTCACCTGCCAGGTAAGATTTTTATTCTACCATATTCTAATTTTGACCTGGTACTTTACGCAGAGTTTTGGTAAATTATCAAAATGTTTCAGTTGGAGAGAACACACTTGAATTTGAACTTCTTTTGTCTTATATTTCCATATTATTTTACCTATGTTTTTTAAAAATTCTCTTGAACCTACGGTAGAAACCCAGGTAATCTAAATGTCTTTATTGTTTAATAGGCAAGCAAAGAAGACTATTCAGATTTAACCATTGAAGTACTTTGATTTATTTATATAGACATTATGATTACTAGACGGTTTATGCCTTGGATTTCTTTAAGGCATAAGATTCACTTTCTGGTTTACTTTTCTTGTTGATAATTATTCCTTGTTATACTATGTGGGTGGAATTCAATACTATGTTTCTGGTGTAGTATTCTGGTCATTCATAACTAAAGTCACTTTTTTCTTTTCTTTGTAATTCTATATTTTGTTACAAAGAGATGGGAAGTCCTCACAAGAATAGGTTAACCATGTGATCCCAAATACTTCCCAAGGAAGTATCTAGTGAGGATCATGGAAGATCTAGTGAGGTCCGGATTGAATGGAATATTATATGGTTTTAAAATGTATTTTGTATACACACATACATACATATATATATATATATACACGCACTGTGTGTGTGTGTGTGTATGTGTGTATGTGTGTATATGTGTGTGTGTGTGTGTGTGTGTGTGTGTGTGTGTGTGTATACAGTATATATATATTGTTGCTGCATTGCATTTTTGTGGTGAGCTGCCCAGAATCCACTGGGAGTTGGGTGGCATATAAATACAACAAATAAATTAAATAAATAAATAAGTACACCCACTCTCCCAGATTCTCATTCTCATCAACTGATATAATATAGGGCTATTACATTTCTATTACTATAGCTGGCTAATTCTTAGAGGGCAGCAAAGAGATATAGGACATTAATTGCTTCTGACATTCAAACTGGTCACTCTGAAGAGATTCCTATTGAAGAGAAAGTGATTAGGAAAATATTGAAATGTGCAGAAATGAATAGGTTAACCCTTGCAATCAGAGAGAAGGAACAAACGGATTATATGATATGGGAATCATTCTATCGACGGTTAGAGAATAAATATGAAAATCAGAAATAAAAGAAAACTAGTGAAATGCAGGAAATATGTTAATAGAATTAAATAAAGATGAGGATTGTTATAATAATCAGATATATTATGCATATTAGTATCAAGTTACGAGTAGAGAATTAACACCAATATAATGAATATGGCTGCAAACTTCAATTGTTATTGCGCAAGACATTTGTACCCAGATGATACACTGTTTAATGGATGATGGATTGTTTGTAAAATAAAATAAAAAACTTAATTTAAAAAAAATGGTCATTCAAATGTTTGCAGGTATCCCTTCATATTGCAAAGCCAAGAACCTTAGTTCCATCAGTTTCTCTAATCCCCAAGGACTGGTAGAGAAGCTAGTTGACATTCTTAGAGTTGTTTTATGATTGGCCATTTCAGCATAGCAGACATTCTCTGTACAGGTAAGTCTTGCATGGAAACCATTTTGTAAGTGGACCCACCATATGCTTTGTTTGTTTATTTCTCAGGCCAGAAAGGTTGACTAGAGGAAATATTGGGGTGGGAAAGAGGAGGAAAGCATTGTAGCTGTAGACAGGGGACAGAAACTAGAAGGACAGAAAACTGTACAAGGAATCATCCATTTGTGGCAATGGCTATCGACTGTCCATAGGCACATAATTTAATTCTATCTGCAGTGTAAATATTCATACATTACTTTTTGGGGTGCTTTTCAAATACAAGATACTATTGCTATGCTATTGCTATAATACCTTGTATTTGAAAAATCATTCTAAAAGATTCTTAAAGAACACAGCAGCCAGAAAAAGAAGTCACCTTCCCACAAAAACAGTGGAAGTTCAAGACTAAAGGTTGTGCAGTCACTCCCTGAACCTCCATGATAGCAATAGCAATAGCACTTAGACTTATATACCACTTCACAGTGCTTTACAGCCCTCTCTAAGCAGATTACAGAATCAGCATATTGCCCCCAACAATCTGGGTCCTCATTTTACCCACCTCCAAAGGATGGAAGGCTGAGTCAACATTGAGCCTGGTGAGATTTGAACTGCCAATAGCAGGCAGCCGGCAGGCAGCAGAAGTTAGCCTGCAGTACTGCACGCTAACCACTGTGCCACCACAGCTCTTGATCCTTTCCCATGACAAACTAAGGAGCAAAGCTTGATTGAATTGGATGCACCTGGCTGATATTTTTCATTTCACACCATGAATGAGACCATCAAGCACATTTCAGGATGGAGTTATTATCACTCCCGGGGCAGAGCTGACCTTAAGCTATTTCTTTCACCTTGAGTAGGTGTTTCATCTGCTAGTAGTACTGGTCAAGTAGTGCTTCTTGCATTATTGTACACTGACTTATTCCCCCTTATTACCAAATAAATAAATTATATGTCCTCCATACAGTTAAAAACCACAGGGAACCTCCAAACCTTGTCAGAAAAGAGAGACTTATCAGAAATCTTTCCATTCAGCATTTCTTGTGCCCAGACACATATCAGGAACTGAAAGCTGACTCAGCCTCTAATACTGAGTAGTTTGTGACTCATTCTTAATGCTTTGATTTCAAGAGTTCATTTTGTCCATAACTCACTCTGATATCCAATATAAACAAAAGGAGTCCCAAGGCAAATAAAGTAATTTTAAAAGCAAGTTTTTCAAACGTGGCTTTGCATCGCTGAGTAGTATATCTTGAAGGTAAAATTTTATTTTGAAAAGAAAGACATGCTGAGGAAATTTGAAACAGAAAGGGCATATTTATTACGTGGCACATTTTATTTCTGAACCCTCATTAAAGATACCATAAATATATTTCTGAAATTAAAATCATGATTTTACCTACTTGACAGTTACATTTCTATCTTAGAAATCCAACACATAAAGTCTTTCCTCAGTTTACAGAGACAGCAATATGCTGTTTTGATTCTCCTTGCCTTTGTGGCTGGCTAATGCTGGTGATGATGAGTACTATATTTTGAGGAGATGGATTAGCTGATATTGGCATATATTCTAACACCCACCTCCATGTAAATAAAGGAGAGGAGAGAGGAGAACAGAAAAGAACAGAATAACAAAGTTGTAAATGACCTTGGAGGTCTTCTAGTCCAACCCCCTGCTTAGGCAGGAAACCCTATAACATTTCAAATAAATGCTTGTCCAATCTCTTCTTAAAAACTTCCAGTGTTGGAGTATTCATAACTTCTGGAGGCAAGTTGTTCCACTGATTAATTGTTCTAACCGTCAGGAAATTTCTCCTTAGTTCTAGGATGCTTCTCTCCTTGATTAGTTTCCACCCATTGCTTCTCGTCCTGCCTTCAGGTGATTTGGAGAATAGCTTGACTCCCTCTTTTTTATGGCAACCCCTTAAATATTAGAACACTGCTATCATGTCACCCCCTAGTCCTTCTTTTCATTAAACTAGACATACTCGATGAAAGCTGAATAGTTCCCGTCTCTGAGCTTTAGAAATCAGGCATGATAGGATATGCTGCAAAGACATCAAGAATCCTTGTCCCTGCAAGAGAAAGTCAGCAATTGATTGACACAGCGAGACGTGATAGATGACTAGTCAATGAAGAATAAACAACCATAAAATCTTACACATCCACCCATGCAAGAACACTCACTTACCCATGTGGATTGACACATGCACTCTTTGTGATGAACCCAACCATGCTCCTTCTTCTCCAATGGAGGAATAGACATGAAATGGCATTGGCAATATCCTGTGGACTTTCTCAGCAGGGATTGTTTGCTCACTGATAATTATAACAATCTTTTTCAATAGCAGCGGCAAATGGCGGAGGATTATGAGGTTCTGGAACAGCCGTTTCTCCTTCTCTTTGTACCAAGGCAGATGAATTTTCACCGGGTGTGTAAGAACTAAGGATGGCCAATGTGACTCTGGGGACACCAGAATAACCACAGGCTTATCTGGTGGTCTCTGCCAGGCTCACTTTCCCCACTACTTTTTTCATTAGATAAAATAATTTTATTTTATTTATAATTTTAAACAGCTAACTCAGGGGTATCCAAGCTTGGCAATTGTAAGAAAGACCTGTGGACTAACTTCCAGATTCCCCAGCTACCTGGGGAATTTGGGGAGTTGAAGTCCATGGGTCTTAAGTTGCCAAGGTTGGACACTTGGTCTTTTCGGTTTCTTCTGTCATGCCTAATTTCTAAAACTCAAAGAGTTGGGTTTCATTCAGCATTAACTCGAGTTTAAAAGGAAGCCAATTGGGACATTTTGGGGAGTTGAAGTCCACAAGAAGTCTTAAAGTTGCCAAGCTTAGACACCTCTGATCTAGATGGTTATTATATCCCATGGCTTTGTTAACAAATGTACTTGTCTGCTCAGAAAAAAGGCATAAATAAAAACAAGAGAACCTAGGGGAATCCTGGCAAGTGGGTGAGAGAGGGTGAGAGACAGGAAGCTCTCCTGTTCGGCAAATTGGGGTTTCGTGGTTAGCAAGACCAATGATGGTTACCATTTGTGAAGGGGCCAGTCCCCAGGGCCGCCATTTTCTTTGAGAACTCGTGATGTGCCCTCAAAATATTAAATAAGTCTTATTTGCTAAAAATAGAAAGGATAATTGGAGTTTCTCATTGATTACCAAATATTAACTTCAGGCCACTTGCTCTCTTTCTTCTACTGTAACCTATTATTAATTCGGCCAGTATTTTTATTTTATTTGTTAAATTTATACTCTACCCTTCTCACTATCAGACAACTTTGTACTTATAATCGAACGACCTATGCTCATAATAGTAATGTCATTAATCCTAGAATAAGCCAAGGATTAATACAGTATTATAATATTCTACAATCCGTTATTACTTACTTATTTATTTATTTACTTATTTAATCATATTTGTATGCCGCCCAACTCCCAAGGGACTCTGGGCGGCTCACAGCAAAATAATAAAAGTTATAACAGTGATGTCGAACTTTTTTCGGTTTGCGTGCCAAATCGCTTGCGCGCGTGTGCTCCTGCGTGTCCCCCACCTACAATGCAATGCGCAGGTCCCCTGCACATGCCCATGTGACTCCCCCTCTGTGCATGCGCACACGACCCCTGGGATTTCTAGCCCAAAAAAGAGCCAAAAACTAGCTGTTTTTCTGGGTTTCTTTGGGCTAGAAACCTGGAGGTTGCGCGCGCATGCACAGTGGAGCTGGGCTGGGTGACAGCTGGTGTGCCAAGCGACATGGCTCTGTGTGCCACTTTGGGCACGCCTGCCATAGGTTCGACATCACTGCGTTACAACATCATAATATAAAATAAGGGGTCTCCAAATTAAGAGGCCCTTGATACATGATAGTAGAATACTATCACCTTCCACACCATTAATAAGTAAAACAAAACAAACAAGAAAAATCACACAGGGACCCTTGAAAAAGAAAGCTTTTAAAATAATTAGTTTAGCTTCGTTTTCATATTTTTCTTTAACATTTGTCTGCTTTTAATTTAGGACTTTTTTCGGGATCGTTCGTTAGTCTTGGAATGTTAATAAAGGGGTTTCTTTAAATCGAAGCATTCTGGTGTCAAAAGGAATTCTGGTGGGACTTGATACAGAAGAATCAACAAAGCTCATTAATTAAAGAATTCGTTAAAAAAAGGCACCAAGCTTTGAAGCTGTTGTGCCTTTGACAGGGCCTGTGGAATAGGAGTGTGTGCACAACAGCAGCAGGATAAGCAACAAAAGGAAGACATCGCAACAATTTGGAATGTCCCTTTATAATTGCATACAACTTTAAGTTACTAATACTGCTAAAAAAAAATTTTGGGCTGCTGAACTGTTAAAAAGATGTTGCAAAAGGCACAGTCCTTGACACATTTTTTAAAATAAACCCAGTTCTTCATAGCACATGGAGTTTACTGTTTTCTGTTAAATAATAACAGGAACCCTACCCCCACAAAAATTGGCAGTTGCCATCTGTTACTGGTATTTAATCAGTATTTTTCAATGACTCATTCATTTTTTTATAATATGGGATTAGAACATGGACATTCTATTGCCTGTTTCTTTTGTTTGTTTATTGAGTTTCTATTTATATAGTCAAGATGGTGCCAACCAGACAGAAGAGAGAGAAGAAAATGTAAAAGATGGGAGAAGGAATAGCCTATAATGGCCAAAAACTTCAATAGGGAACCCATTCCTTATTTTAACGTTTGGTTGGTAACTTGATGTGCTCTTTGTTCTCTGTATATAAACATACTCTGGGATCGATATAGGCATAAAACTGCTGCGGATGTTTTACAATCAATCTTTAAAAAATTATACTACTGTGTAGATGGTGGGTAAAACTGGATTTTGACCCGATAGTTGCTAAATTTCTATTTGTAGAACAGATTTCATTACTGTTTGCAGCAGAAATATCATCTATCTGTCCACCTGTCATTCCAGCCATCCACCTGCCCGTCAGTCCACCTGCCTATTGGACAGATGGATTGGCAGACGGGTGGATGGACAAACAGATGGGCAGGCAGGCAGGCAGGCAGACAGACAGATGTACAGACAGACGGACACATGGATGAAAGACAGCTGTGTTATTGACGGGTTTATGGAAAATGGGATGAATTATGGAATGGAGAAGTACTTGGTTGTATTTTAAGAGATAGTGATAAGTGTTTAATGTTGACTGTACATGCTGGGGATGAAGGAGAGCATTTGTCCTAATGTTTTTTCTTTTCTTTTCTCTACTTTAATATATAAACAACTTGATAACACATAATCAATAATTTAGTGTCAGCAGTTCTTGGAACTAGACTGAGCACCGGAAAACATGCCTGATCTCTAGAAGTGTTGCATGTGTGTTACAAACATCTTGGAAATCCTTAGATGGCAGCTATGAGCTAGAGAACAACTAGAAAAGCCAACTCACTGCTGCCATCTCCTGGCTACCTATTTGTAGCCTAAATAGAGCAACTTTGCCAATCTCGACCATTATACTGGACCTTGGACATCCTACTGGCATTGCACAGAATCCACCAAGCCCTGGCACTGCATTCTCATTTGAAACCTGTCCCGCATGTGCATCCATCTATATAGGTGGTGTGGTGGCTTAGAGGTGGAACTCTCGTCTCACAATCAGGAGGCTGTGAGTTCAATCCTAGGTAGAGGCAGATATTTCTCTTTCTGGTCATAATGAGAATATATCTGCTGTGAACTGCGTATTGGCGACAAGAAGGGCATCCGGCCAGTAAATGCTGTGTTGTGGTTCCGCAGCACGTGGCGGATTTGGCAAGTGATTCTGACTCAGAAGGAGAGGCCATGTCGGAGCCAAGGGAGGAATCACTTGTTGATAGCTTGCCAACAGAATCTGGTCCCTCCATGAGTCAGCAGGAGCAGGTGGCTGCTGAAAGTAGTGGGGCAGAGGCAGAGCCATTAGCAGATGCACGCGTCAGAAGACTAATGAGCAGGAAGGAGCACAGAGTGCAATGCCGGAAGGGGAAAGGTCGAGCTGCAGCTGACCACTAATTGGACCACACCCTAGAGGGTATAAGGGGGTGTGGCTGGGGACAGCATCTTGCTGGAAACAACATATTCATCTTGTAGCATCTTGATCGGAGTCTGTTCCTCAGCTTTGGATATTCGGCAAACTGACTTCAAGCCTCTGTTGTATGTGTGGGACCTTGTTTCACAGCGTGTCTCAAGAAAGCTTATCTTTTTGGTACTCGGCCCGGACAATTACTTATATCTCAGGTGGGACTAATTAGAAACCAGCTGTTCCTTTGATGCAAAAGACTTGC
>JANHJO010004037.1:42074-54759 GCA_032468235.1 Pseudoxyrhopus heterurus | reverse complement strand
CCCGACTACAGGATTTTCCTGTCTAATACAGGATTGGGATAAATAAATACCCGGGCAACACTGGGTTATCAACTAGTCACTGATACATGGTACTTTTCCTATGCCTGCTTTTCATGAGTAATAGAATGCAGACTTTAAAATCATCTGGAAAAGGGAAGGAAAGAAAGTATACAGCTTGACTGTTGTTGCATACAGCTTGCCTGCTGTAATATTACCTACTTTTGGACTTTCTCTACTGGCACCTTCCATGGCACAAAAAAACGCTTGAGCAATTTCTGTATTCTGATGTGTTCTCACCGTGTCGCCTTCATCCCATTCCCAGCCCACGTGAGATAAGCTTAAGCCATCTTCTCTACTTCATATTAAAGTAATGCTTTCTTTTTCTTTTGCCTATCCTGTCTTGGTTTGGAAAATCCAATTATTTCGGCTGGATGTCAGGTACTTGCAGTGATTTGAAATAAAGGTAAAAGGAAGTATGAAATGAATCAGCAGTGGAGATAACATTGGCAGCATTATCTGCAGGACCTTTTCTTACACTTTTCTGACATAGGCAGCCTTGCAAGCTCCACCCCATTCGTATGTGAATGTGATATAATAATGCATGTATAAAAAGAGCTGGAGGTTGCAGTGCAAGGCTGCTTTCATCCTCCTCCTCACTTGAATGCTACAAGGATGGATGGGAAGTAGTTCAGCTCAGAAGCGGGTTTATGACCTCTACTTTCTGTATTATTGTTTATTGTAATAAAAGCAGAATGAGAATGTAAGGAAAAGAAACTTACTCCTGTTTCTTTCATGAAGAAGAAGAAGACAGCCACAGTTCAAATCTCATATTGCTTTAAGCTATGATTTTCTTGCTGGCCTTCTCCGTTTATACAGGGAAATAATTGTAGAATTATTTTTGGAAAACTTATCCAGGGTAGCCCACCAAGCACTCTCAAAAATGTTATATAAATGCTATGCCAATTTGCACATTGTGCAGATACATTTATAATTGTACATCCTTTTGAGATTTTTCCTCCCCTGTTCTCTTCTGAGCCAGGAGGAGCCTGTGAGCTTGGGTTTCTAGAATTGGGAAGAGTCACTTTTTTCTTGAATGATAGTCAAAAACTGACATCAGTTGCACCTTTTAGCTCCCAATTGCCATTTTAAGAGTCTGAGTATTTAAGCTCAGAGCTGTAGAATTTGGATTTTCTTGTTTTTCTATCCTGCTTTTTGGAAGCATTAGGCTCAATGTAAGAAAAACCCAAAAGCTTTTGTACATTCTTTTATGTCACTTTAATTAATCCTAATAAAGGCATAATAGGAGCTTAGACTTTTGTTTCCTGATAATGGGCAGGAAATACTGTGCCCCCCTGACTCTCCTCCCGTGAACTTTCAAACCCATATGGAGAAGGAGGGAAGGGAAGGGTTTGGTCAGTAAAAACTAGGAAGAAGGCATAGGGAAGAGAAAAATTTTGAGTCTGGAGTCCTAATGACTGGGGTAAAGCTGGGGCGGGGAGGGGGGGATTGAGATTTGCAAAGGTAGAGTAATAGGTTTCTACACATATTCTCCATTTGTTTCTAGATTTGGAGAGTGCTTTTTTTAAGGCTTACAATACAGTTTTTGTATGTTTATTGCATCCAAGTGGCAGAAATGTATCACCAGTTTTGGGGCATAATTAAGCAATCTGGGAGCTATCTAACTTGACTAGATTTCTTTCTAAGATTTCTTTCTGAACTGTTCTGTAGCTTTTTGTGCCAGGGATTGAATGTAGAATCTTCTTAGAAATTAAACAGAATACGGAGAATGATGGCCTTTATTAAAAAAGGGACATTTGCATATAATCAGCACATTTGTGAGTTACATTTATCTTGTTTTTAGTAAAAACTTGTAAAAGCTCCTTGACCTAGGAATTATTTAGCTGCTGACTTCTCCTTTATAATATAAGCTTAAAATTATTGTGTTATTCATTTTTATATTGTGTGATTTTTGGAAGGTTACATGTGTATTGTTTTTAAGATTGTTAAAAGCTGGGATTCTTTCAATAATGTCAAATAGATCATTGTCATTCATTTTGCATGCACAAAGCTTCTCTCTTCAATATCTCTGCCCTTGAATCTGACATGTGAAAAGAGATTCCTCCCCTAAGAAAAAGGAATTGACTTGCTTCTATTCTCATCTGCAGGATGTCTTGACATGCTAAGTATAGAAGGGCAGTTCACCTTCACCGCAGACCAACCCCAGATGCAATGTGCAACATTCTTCATAGGAGAACCAGACGAATTCATCAGCATAGATTTTGACTTTGTCAACATTGACTGTCAAGTTGGAGATTTCTTGAAGGTATATGAGGTTGTCCGCAGACTGAAAGTTTCTATATCAGACAGTGTGAGGGAATGCACACCATAAGTTAACTTTTCTTTTATAAAAAAAACAGGATATATTTGGCACTGGTAAAGTCAAAAAATCAAAATAGAAGGTAATGCTTTAGATGTTGCATTTGAAGTTCCCAAACATGGTGAGTGGAATGAGGTTGGCTTTGGATCCAAAATCCCTCCTCTACAGTCTGCTTCTGATAGCCTTGCTACTTAGTATCATAAATTTTATTTTTGTTTATTCATTCCACTTACATCTTGTTTTCAAGGATACCCACAGTTTTCCTATTTTTTCATTTTCTTTTAGCAGCAAACCTGGCAGGTAGACTAGCAGTTGTGGCTAGGTAAAAAGTTAAACTCATCAGTTGTAGCCCAACCCACAACCATTGTACCACAATGCCCTTCATGAGTTTGAGATTCAGTAGGGAGTATATTATTTTAATAATGAAATTCAGTATTTAAGTATGTAGAATTAAAATACTAACAAAACATTGCTAGAACTTCTACAGGCAATAAACGTAGAAATAAAAAAGGAAGCTGACAGTCCACAGAAGATATGGTTATGGGAAAGATACCATAAATTTATCATAATAATTTATACATTTGCCAGAGTTTAAAGTATTGCCAAGAAACTTTGTTCTGTTGATAAAATACCAGTAGATGCTCTCCTTTGGCTATTGTTACATTAGCATATTATCTGGAGAAATAATTGCATTTTCTAGGATAAAATACATCATAGGAAACCATCACCTCTTTACCCAAAACATAACCCTGAAATGAAGTCCAATCTGTAGATCGTGTAATCTACAAATTGGACCCCAAACCCAAGAGTGATACATGAGTCTTCCAAACTGAGTTAGTTATTATTTCCACACCTATAGACAGAATCTTGCCAAACTGAAGCTCTCTACTATCTGCATTTACCATATACCTCACCCTCTTTCTTTCAAATAAAATATCTGGACTAGGTTTTCTCTTTTTCCTTTGTAATGCATCCCCTCCCACTTGGGAATCCATTCTACTATATTCCATCACAGATAACCACCATACACCATGCATTTGTTGCTTGAAAATCAGTTGTCTGCCTTGTCTTTAAATGGAATTTATTAGTAATTCCTAAGATAATATAATTAACATTCATTCAGGTCAAAAACATTTATTTATTTGATTTCATGTAATGTGAACATTTTAATTTCCTTGGATCTGGAACATGAAGAATCTCACACATTTGTTTGAAAAACAAAGGGATGATTGGAACAAAAAGCAGTCATTTTTATTCACCTTTAGAAACATTAAGTGTAAAATTGCCATTCTGCAAAGCCAAGTGACAGTTGCATCATTTTTATCTCCAAAAATAACACTAGATTTCATATGGGTCTTGGTAGAACTCAAAGAAAACATGATAGATGGCCATAGCTCAAAGTTTTGCTTCTCTGCCTGAATCAGAAATCAGAATTAAATTGGTCAGTGAAAGATTTTCTGGAAGGTGATAGGGGTAATAGCAGGTATTTTCACTATATTCCTTGTTGGTAGTCAATATTTTGTGAGAGTGCTTAAAACATGGTTTCAGCATTCCAAAAGTATTTTCTAGCTCCCAAGGTTTAGGGACCTCAACTGGAGTGTATGCATAGTTGGCTGCTCAGCTCAAGAATGCTTGGATCAAGAGCCCTGAGGGAAATACAGGGTCTCTAGAGCTGGAGTGAAGGGAACTAGCATCTGGGTGATCCTGCATATTGATCACTCCGCTTCAAGTTGAAATGTCAGGTTTAGAAATACGCCTTTCATAATTAAGCCCTATTATGAAAACATTTGAAGTAGAAACTACAGAGAATGTCAAAGTAATTATTATTAGTGTATGAAGTGATGACTTATAATAGATGTTAATGCCAAGTCATGTGTGCAGCAGATTGGTGAAATTCCTGGATTGGCTTGAGATATAAGAGAGGCCCAAAGGCTACAAGACATTCTTTCTATAATGAAAAGAGTCGATCTCTTTTTACTTCATTAACTAGTATTATACTCACTAAAAGGAATAATCTAAAAATGAGATCATGCATGTTCTTATACATATTTAATGTGATGCCAATAATACCATTAATATGAACAATAACAATCAGTCCAATTATGAACAATGTATCTGGATTTAAAACTTAATATGAAACATGATGAACAAAGAATTTACTTTAATGGACAAATTGCCCTTTTGATTTTGGAGGCAGAATGTCCTCAGTCTGGAAATTGCAGTCTCGGTAAATATGGAAGGCATCAAGATGAGGAAATCCGATATAAATCCAAATTCTCCTCTATACTCCTACATCCCTCTAGGTTTTTGATGGCTGGATACTGAAGGGTGAGAAGTTTCCTAGCTCTTCGGATCACCCCCTCCCCACCTCTGAAAGGTATAGAGATTTCTGTGAAGCTGGAGCTAGCCTGACCACCATCAGGTCATCTCAGAATGTTGCCATGATCCTCTTCAGGATTCAGGATGCAGGGAACGGATTCACATTAACAATAAAGAAGCAGCCTAATCTTTTCCGTAAGCTTGTTTTCATTTTATCTTCTGAAATGGCTGTGATTTCTGAGAAGAGGAACAATGTAGCCAAGCTGTGATCAAATAAATAGGAATAGTATAAGTACTGATTCAGCAAAGGCTCAATCAGCTTGATTATGTTTTCTTACCTACAATGGAGGCATGCTGTTGCCTTCTTCTCTAGAATTTTGACTTCCCAGTCTACTCCACCAGCCCTGGCAGTCTTTCATTCAAACACTATCCAAGTTCAGTCCTCTGTCTTTTTGTTTTCATTTTTAAGAACAACCATGATTGGCTAGGTCAATGGTTCCCAACCTGTGATCCATGGACCCCCGGGGGGGGGCTGCGATGTTATCACAAAGGGCCAGCGAAGTTTGAAGAAATGTTATGATTTAAATATTGAGTTAAGTCTTGGGGGTCCGTGGCCACAAAGGTTATTTAAAGGGGTCCATGGTGAAGAAAAGAGAACCACTGGGCTAGGTGCTGCAACTTAACTGGGCAAAGATACCGACTGCTGGGCCATGATCAAATGACAATAAAAGGCCATTATTCTGGCTCTTTAGGCATGATTTGGTACAGGCATTTAGAAATAGTTAAAGTTGTTAAAAATAGAACTTTTCCCTGAAGGTAAAATAAGAGCATGCAAAGAATTTGGTTGAGTTGGGCAGCTATAGAAATTGAATAAATAAATATTTAGGCCCATAAATGCTTTAACAAAAGCAGCAACAAAATGATTTCCCTCTGTCCTTCCTAAAATTAGACTGCTAAAATGAGGAAAGCTTAAAGGAGGAATGTTGTCCATGGGGTTGCGATGGGTCAGACACGATTTCGCAACTAACAACAACAAAGTACACTTGCAAGATTCTGTTACTATAGCCACTTTCAATAAAAGTAGCTTTAGTCTTTAGGTGGAATTGATTTTTGGGTCTGGTCTTTCTCGTAGGGTTGAGTGTGCCTTTATAAGATGAACTTACATGGCAAAAAAGAGTCGGCAAATTCACTGGTTTCTTTAAAAAAAAACATCCTTTCTCCTATCGTACCAACATAGGAACAATTTAGGTTAGATGCTTTGATACTGAGAACTCTTAAGAATGAACACTGGAAACTATTTGCCCTTATGGTTTTTTTCCCTACTGCATGACTTAGCATCTTCAGTATTACTTCAATAAAATAGGCCAATAAGCAATGGTTATTTTCTGTTGCTGCCAGTGTGATGTTTGCGACCCTAAATTGAAAAACTCATGCCTGCTTTTTGAATTGGAGTCACTGTTGGAAGACCTCAGCACAGCTGATTAGCATCTTATCTGTGTTGGTGCCAAGACCTCAGATAAAAAGTCTGCATTCCTTTTTAGTGAACAAATTGTGACTCAGTAATTCTGTATCTTCCCCCTGTACTAAAGCTTGCAATATCATCTCCCAGACTCCGAGTGGAAGGTTTACGATGATTGTTCCTCATCAGCATCGGAATTGCAGTTTTTCCATTATCTACCCAACATTGATAAAAATATCTGATCTTAGCCTGGGGCATTTGAAGGGCTTTCACTTGAAGGTGAGTTCTCAGTTTCTTCCTTATACATCTGCCACACTACAGGGTTACATGATTCAGCAAATTTGCTGCTAGTCCTTATGGCCACATCTGGCCTATTTTTCTATTTGTTCCCTGTATCTTTCTTTGATATTAACTCTGAAAGGCAGTGCCCATCTGTGGATTTTGAAAATCCCATCCTCCTGTTCAGCATTGGTGATTAAAAAAGGACAAAATGTTTTCTGAAGTATATTCTTGCATATGGAGAGATCTCCTAGTTTGATGTAAATAGCAGAGTTATTAGCTACTATATAGCACAAACCCATAAAGTGGTTATTTGTTTTTGACTTAGCATGATGTTTAAATAATCATCACTTATTCAAGCTAGGTTAAAAACCCAATGTCTACCTGCAAATGGGACAAGGACAGCCATCATTCACTACATTCTTGCTCCAAAAGCTTCCCATATTCGTGAATTTGGCATTTAGAAATCTTAAAGAGCTTCTTCAATTTTTATGCCCTTATGTGATATTTCATTTAACACTCATTTGTCCAATTTTTATGGAAACTAGCAGTTTCTTTTATTCCCTTTTGTGTGGAAGAGTGAGTTGATTTTTGTTAGGATCTCTGGGAATGCAGGGAATCTGAATGAGAATCTTAGCACTGTCCCCTTGCTTGTAACAGTGATGCCAAACGTTTTGGGCTTGGTGTGTAAAAAATTCAGAAAATGCTTAACTTGACTCTGCTAGCCTGTCACTCCCTCCCAATCAAAATAGAAACAATTCATAACAAAGAATCGCTTTAGATAGTGAAATGGGTGACATATCAATTTAAGACACCTATACTGTAAATACATAATTGTAAATATTTTTGACTCTCAGAAAAAAATGCCAATCTGAAGCAGCTCCAGGTCACACAAAGTCTGGAAACTAAGGAGAATGCTCTTGCATGCCTTTGCAGCCTCTGAGAAGAGTAGGAAAACACCCTGTTGTTGCTTATTTTTTGGAGGCTCCAGAGCGGAGCCCTCTTGTGTGACTTCCAGAGGGTCCAAAGTCCAGGTTAGAGCACAATACATTCTTGTGCAGCTTCTGGGGGCTCTGAAAATCATGTGAGAATTTCCTGCATTTTTGGGGGGTTGTGGAGGCCGCATGAGAAATGTAATGTGCTCTCACACAGCCTCCGGATCCTCTGGAAGTTGTGTGAGAGCCTCCAGAACCTCTCAAAATTGTGTGAGAATGTTCTTCTTGAAGGGTCCAGAGGCCTCTCAAGAGCAGGGCCCTCTCACATAACTTCCAGAAGGTTCAGGGGTTGCATTCTCAAGTGCCTCTAGGTTTGTCACCAAAAGTGTTGTGGCATATCACTTGTGACATGCGTGCCATAGATTTGCTATCACCGGCTTATAGCAATCTTCATGAGTTCTCAGTATTTTGAGGTTGTGAAGATGGTTACAACTCTACTTTGAACTACTTTGGAAGGATTGAAAGAGAACTTCACTAATCAAAACTAAAACACACTTGATTATTTTGCAATATATTATCTTATAAATCTCATTTGCTAAAATAAACCTGCATTTTAAATTATTAATTTAACATGGCTTCATGTCCTTCTGCTTTTCCTTGTGCACAGAAACCAACTGCAGGTTGCAGGGGTACCGGAGATTTTATGGAGTTGCTGGGAGGAAATGGGTTAGACCCTTCTAAGATGCTTCCATTGGCTGATCTTTGCCATTCTTTCAGTGGCCCTGGTAATCTCTTGTGCTAATGCTTCTTGTTCAAATATTTCCCCAAAGTGATATAATATCTGCAAAATGCCAGATTACCTTTAGAGGGTAGCAAAGAGGAAGGCTATACTTTGTTTTCTTTTAATAGACCTCCAGATTTTGGCAGTCCAGGAATAAACACTGTAGATATAAAAAAGATAATTATATGAACTGATTGCTTAAGGTTTTCCAGCTTGCCAGTAAAAACAAAAGCATGACAAAGTGTATTGAAGAGAAACAGCTTTTCTGATATTTACCTGCATCCTAATTTATGCCATTGTGGTCTGTTTAATCAATCTCACGGCTTCAGATGCACGGCAACTACAACGCCCAAAAATCTTTTCCCAACAAATCTAGACAACAGTCAGAATGTGGAAGGTCATGCATTTTTTGCATTAAGGAATGAAGGCTGTGCATTAAGGAATGACATGGTATTAATACTGATTTTGGACATTTACTTCTCATGACTGAGATTAATACAGAAGACTAGCAATGTGTGTTAAACAAAAATAAGGTCTTATCTTGTGGAAAGAATTTTGCTTAGCTGCCGACTGAAGCCCTGAGTGGGTATCAATCAGTCAATGTCATCATTGCTATGTGAAGATGGTCACACAAATACCATAGAGCAAAGTGGGAAACTTGAAGGTACAAAGACTTTGTGCAGTCCCCAGCATCTCTTTTGCTATTCCATGCCTAATCACAATTGCCAAATATTATTTGATTCCTTTTTGAATCAGAAAACACAAAAAAGGTTGTAGCTTACTAGAAAGTAAGACCCACAGACATGCCATCTTCTGCAAACTCTGTCCACTATCTAGAAAAAAACAAAAACTCATTTCCATACCCAAGTAAACTGTATAGCCTCATTCTCCTTGTATTATTGCTCCCACGTATCATAGCACTTAGGGCCTCCTGAAAGTCTTCCTTCTCAATCTAGATCCAATTGCACACTGTAATGTATGCAACATGAAGACACAGGAAGACCTAGCTCACCTGAATACCCATACAGTAAGGTGTTTTTCCCTTCTATGCAATTTAGTGAGGCTTAGTCTTTTCTATCTGAGAGTTGCAAATGATACTGAGTGTAAACTATTTTCCTTCAAGCAAACAAAAAACTTCACAATCTTTTCACTACCATTCACTGCCAGTTGTTTCTGCTTTCTTCTGCTATTTGTAGTTACAATGAATTTTATCTTTCAGGAAATCATGTACAATATAGCTCACATTATGAAATATTATTGTGTGCATTCAAATTTGGTTTAATGGGTGTTAATGAAGACAAATTAAACACACTTGATATAAGGAAAGTATCTGTAGAATTAGTACCTCAAGAATTATTCTTTTCAATTAGAGATCCTATAAAGAACAGTACATTATTGTCATATTATATTAGTTAAATTGGCTATTCACTGATATTACTGAGGTCAGATTAGACCATTTCAGAATAAAGGCAATGAATCCAGAATAGGAAAAATATTCAAGCTTATTTTTAAGCCATTCAGTGTGAAGGCATTCTTTGATAGTGATTTAGTGTATTAATAAGGTTTTTCCTACCCTCTTTGCAATAATATGCGTTTCAATGTGAAAAGAAGATGCCTCATTAGAAATCATATGTCCATATATTCACTTCAGCATGTACACATCTAATCTTCATGCACAATAGTGCATGAAGATGGAAGTTGCTTTTATCTATACACACAGATCTTTTTTTTTCTGTATAGAGGCAGTAGTGTATAAAGAAATGATATAGGCATACCTTTTGAAAATCTGTAGATGAGTCCTACATATAAAAGTGCAATCCATTAAAGTTGTTTTAATAACTACAGATCTTTTTTTAAAGCAATTAAAATAAAATCTGAATGATTTCCCTTTGACTAGCTCAAATGAAGATTGGCTGTGACAACACCGTACTGCGGTTAATCTCAAGTGGAAAGCATATCAATCAAGTAACATTTGAGTATTACCAGTTGGATGAATATGAACAGGAAAACAACAGCCTCAACTATTGTCTTTCAAGCGTTTGAAATATTGGACAAGTCTCTCTTCCTGGAATGTATTAATTCTGAGCAGCTAAATTGGTGATACACTTCTGCTGTCTGAGCACTTATCTTTTCATATGAAATCATTATTTCCATGAACATGATTAAAACAGTATTACTCATAGCATTTGCAATACATTGTCTTTTTCCTGTCTTTAGGAATATTGAATATATCCAAGACACGCAAATCTGTACAGATTCCAAAAGCTGTCATTAGGCATGCTTGCATCCATGGAATCTAAATGTGGTATGTTGTTGCTGCATCAGGGCGCCTGTTTTGAGGGGCCATGAATGTTCAAATACATGCACAATTTTTTGAAATTATTTATCGTGCACGTACTTATTTTAGAACATTGTTAAATTCAATTTGCAGTTTATCCTCTTTAGGTGTCAAATATAGAAAGACTCACATAGAGAGAAATTACATTACAATTTTATAAGAGAATATTACAGTGCATAAATTTAATTGCCAGTTAATTTATTTACACAAATTTATATTCAGTTTTTAATAAACATTTATAGCATGAAAAAAGACCTTGCTTTTATCGGTTTAAACATAATAAATACATTCATAGTATTGACAAAATTTAGTTGGACTGTTTTTTTCCTCGTGACTTTCATCAGTTGGATTTTATTGTACTAGAAACAATTATACATTTAACTAAGAAGTTAATGAGAATATTAAGTAACTTTATATACGATAAACTTTTATATCAATTGTTAATTGGTAGAATCCAGATTGGTGGATCAACATCCATTAATAGGGACTGGAATACATTTCCATTGCATTCATTCACTAGGGTAACTTAATTAATAGGGACTGGAATACATTCCATTGCATTCATTCACTAGGGTAACTTTTCAGAATTGGACTTAATTATTAATATTCTCCCACAATTTGATTCCTAATAATATACTTACCTAATATCTCCCAACAAGACTATGAAACTTTTATAAAATTTGAGCTTCCCTAAATCTAAAGCTTGCCTACGTCTGGTTCTAGCATTCAAAAATCCATATTGAAGCTATACTCCTAATAGTTGAGTGAAAGATTGGAATATAAATGCAAACTTTTCCAAGAATTAAAAAAAATGGGTAGGATCCAGTGGAAAACGGGGGCTAAAGAGAAGAATATGATAAATATTCAAGACATGTTTACATTCTTAATTGGGGAATTATGTGTTCTTATTAAAATATTGATGGTGTCAAGTTGCCTCATGGGCTCTCCCCAAATTTATTGGGGGGGGGGGAAATAGTACTATCTCTGGGGAAGACCTTTTAGAATTCCACCCTTGCCTTTCAGTGTGATTATCTCAGGTGCTTTAGCAAGAAATAGATCATGAAAGCATCTGGGATGCTTCCCAGCTGAACACTCCTTCACTACTATTCATAAAGTATTGGCTGAATTCTCCCACAGTCCAATTTTGCTTAATCGCAGCTTCACATGTTACATGATCATAACCAAACAAATAACATGGTTTTTCATGTTGTGCTGATAGAATAATTAGCTGCATTCACACATCACCCCAAACTCCTAAATCTCATAAATGAAAAATATTGTGCATCCTGAACTACTGGAACATATCTATACAATATGACAATCAGTTTTCATTATGGTCAGACCAGCAAATATATCTATACTAATATCAGCTTCTTATGAACCTTTCTTGAGATTCAGAGAGCTGTTCAGACCTAACTAGATCTGTCCTTACTTATTTCATTGCATCCTGGAAAAGGTTTTGTGGAACAATAGTAGTTGTAGAAGTAGTAGTTATACTGTATTAGTACTGTAGTAGAAATATGGAGATGGAGGAGAAACATCTTACAAAAACTGGAAGGAAACATTTGGCATGTCAAACTAAAACGGAAGGATGGCAAAAGCAAAAGTGAAGAACCGAGGCCAAGAACACAGGACACAACTGGAGAAGCAAGAGGCAAGGATGGAGACTCAGATTTTCACAGGATATTATCACAGAGACATCAGTAAGCAGTACTCAAAATTTCAGAAACTTCTACACTAAAGAATATGGGGAATAAACAGAATTAAGGGTGGTAACTCAGGAAGATGAATATGATATAACAGGCATCACTGGCACTTGGTGGGAGTCAGGATTGGCACATAGCACTCAAAGGCTACCATTTATTCAAAAAGGAGACCCAAGAGAAAGGATAGAGAAGTCAAACTATATTAAGAAGAAATATATTCAAACAAATATTTAGGGAGAAACACAGAAACCTTGTTGTAAGTCTTTGGGTAAGCCTAAAAGCAGAGAGAAACAAAAGCAATATGATTATGAAAGTTAATGACAGGTGTCATTGGCAGGAAGAAGAAACAAATGAGGCTTTTGTGCATTGTTGTTGTTAGTTGCGAAGTCGTGTCCGACCCATCGTGACCCCATAGACAACGTTCCTCCAGGCCTTCCTGTCCTCTACCATCCCCCGGAGTCCATTTAAGCTCCTCGCACCGACTGCTTCAG
>JANHJO010004037.1:29171-41974 GCA_032468235.1 Pseudoxyrhopus heterurus | reverse complement strand
GATCTTGGAGCCCAGGAAAATAAAATCTGTCACTACCTCCATTTCTTCCCCATCTATTTGCCAGGAATTGAGAGGGAGAGTGCCATGATCTTAGTTTTCTTAATGTTGAGTTTCAAACCAACTTTTTCTGCATAAGATGATCAATTTTTCAAAAATTGCAAAATTGTACATTCAAGAGTGGTAATGCGGAATGTCGATTATTCTAACATACCTGGGTATCTAATTCCTTCAATAAGTCCAACACATTTCTTTTTTTTCCCTCTTGGTGACAATTTCTCAGAAAATAGGAGAGAATAAGGATGTCTGTTTTCCTGGGATTTATCTTAACTAAGAGGGAGGAATTGATTGAAGGAATGAAGTTGACCAGCACCTTGGGGGAGAAATGATCATGCTCTCCTTTAATTTATAATATCCAGAAGACTGAGAACTAACAATAATCTGACCGGCATACTAAATTTCAGAAGAATTCATTTTCAAAGAGAAGGTGACAAGAAGCAATTGTTTCATTATACTCTCTCCAGTCAGACATTTTTTGGAAAAAAAATTTTTTTCCTGTTTTGGGTACCAGTGTTCAAAATGGACACTGAAAAATTGGAGTAAATTCAGAATTCTACCAAAATGGCGAGGGCTCTGGAAGCCAAATTCTGTGAGGAATAGCTAAAGGATCTCTGTGTGTTGGCCTATAGAAAATATGACAGAGGGTCATCATCAAATATCAGTAGGGTTGCCACACAAAAGAAGTAGCAGATTTATTGTCTATTACCCCAGAGAGCAAGACCAGAACCAATTGGTTAAAACTACAAAGACGTAAGGAAGTACATCAGGAGGAACTTTCTGACTAAACAAGCTGTCATCCAGTGGAACAAAGGCACCTTCACTAAAGGTTTTCAAATACAGATAGTGCTGTACTTATGAACAAGTTATGTTCTGAAATCCTGTTCATAGATCATTTTTGTTCGCAGGTCCAAACAAGAGTATGCATGTGGTGCACTGTAAGCTAACCTTCTCCTGACTTTCGGGATCTTCTAGGCTGAAATTCCAGGCAGGTTTGTTCATATTGATGAAAATTTGTACCTTGGAAGTTTGTAAGCAAAGTAATATCTGCAATATTTCTACCAAATCCTGCACTGAGCAGAGGGTTGAAATAAATAATTATGTGATTCTAGAACTAAATAACTCTGTGATTCTAAAATGGTGTAACACTCTGGAACTGTGCTATAAAAAGTAAATCCTTTTCAATATCTTGCTCCACATCAGCCCATATAATGAGACTTTGGAAAAAGTGCAGAGAAGAGCAACTAAGACGATTAAGGGCCTAGAGATTAAAATATATGAAAAATGGTTGCAGGAATTGGATATGGCTAGTTTAGAGAAAAGAAGAACTAGGGATGACATTATAGCACTGTTCCAATATTTGAGGGACTGCCACAAAGAAGAGCGGGTCAACCTATTCTTCAAAGCACCTGAGGGCAGAATAAGAAACAATGGCTGGAAACTAATCAAGAAGAGAAGCAACCTAGAAATAAGGAGAAACTTCCTAAGAGTGAGAACAATTAATCAGGGGAATGGCTTGCTTCCAGAAGTTGTGGGCGCTCCATCACTGGAAGTTTTTAAGAATAGATTGGACAGCCATTTGTCTGAAATGGATAAGGCTTCCTGCTTGAGCAAGGCTTGAATTAGAAGACCTCCAATGTCCCTTCCAACTCTATTCTATAAGAAGTGTGTGCTTACTGTAAGCTCATGATCACCCCTTTCCGATTATAAATCTCATTCAAATCAACTGGTTGTATTAATCCTCAGAATTAGCCACATATGAAATTCAGGTACCATGTAATTTACAGTGAGCCAGTCTGCTTAATATGCCTTTTTAGTTCCTGATATAAAGCCCCTCTAATCACATTTTAAGATAATTAAAATATACTTCTGCAAGCCCTGTGAGGATCTACTTAGCAAAGCTAATATTCAAGTACTAATGGTTAATTGGTGAAGCTGATGGAGAAACCCATGAAACTATTCTTAGGCAAGACTTTAAAACTGTGAGGAAATATTCTGAGCCCCTGTCTAGTGACTCCTAATTTTGAGGCCTGCATGGCAGGAAATAATTGGAAAGATGGGAAGCCAGATTTTGGGGAATAAAAACTTCACACAAAGTACTAGAACCATAGAATCATAGGGCTGGAAGGGATTTTGGAGGTCTTGTCCTTTCCCTTGCCCAAGGCAGGAATCCTTATACCAATCTGGACAAATGATTATTCAACCTTTTTTAAAAAAAAAAAAAAACTCCAGCAATGGAGTACCCACAACCCCAGGAAGCAAGCTGTTCCATACATTAATCATTCTTACTTAGGAAATTCCTCCTTATTTCCAAGTTGAATCTTCCTCTGACAAACTTCCACCCATTGCTTCTTGTTTGCCCTCAGGTGCTATGGAGATATTCAAGGCAATCCAAGGCTGAGTGCCAATCACCTCAGGGCACAGAAAGTTATTGGAAGTAGCACTTGGACCTCAGAAACGACAAACAAGGGGAATGCTAAACGAATAATCTAAAACAATAACCAAAAATTCCATGGAATGGTTTGATAGAAATTCAATAGGGTTCAATTGTTAGTTCACCTAAACAAGCCAAGACAAACTTATTTTCTATGTGCTTTCCCCACTGTATTTGGTTTCCCCGATGACCTCAACCACAATCTTTAATGTCCTTCATATTTTTTTTATAAGTTGCTGTACTTCAGAGAAATGATTCATTACAATCATTTTTATTTACAGGCTTGTTACTTCTGGTATCTGGAGAAAGTTTCTTGTTCAGAAAGTGACGCATTTTCCCCCTTTCCCCCTTTTAGTCTTGTCTACTTATCTTTGAAGATCAGCAACTACTAATCATAGCAGCTACAGATTTTGTTCGCACATCATTTCCTATAAAGGCAGATGCAATATTTACACGTGAGTCACTACAAAATGAACAGCACCTGCTGCTATTTTAAATTAAATTGATATTTACAATGTGACAAAGGGCATGGTACTGATTTTAATCTTCTGCAAAATTCACTCTCCCCCTCTCCTATTTTAACAATACAGAATAATATATACTTTTGTTTTAATGGTAATTCAGTAGTTGTATATGCAGCATCTTTGGCTAGCAGTGCATTTATTTCAGAAAAAAGGAACTCTGATACAAGGTCTGTAATAAGCATGCCATTTATTTATTAAGCCATTTAAAAATACATTTTTTCAGAATAAAATGTTTTTCAAAGGATGAATACATTATGTAACAAATCAATTTTAAAAGCTGTAGCAGCATAACAATGTACAACAATATATTATTAAGCAAAGATGTAATTATTAATAGATCTAAAATCCCGACCCTAACAATCAAGCAGAAATGTAGTTTGCTCTCTTGGTTAAAAAAAAAAAAAGTTTATTCTCCACTGACGAAACAGCAGGAAAGAAGCAAATAAAAAAGACCTTATAAGACTGGAGATGGCTGTAGTTAGTTAAAGTGAGGATGCTTTTGAGAAATGACGTTGCGCAGAGAGATAGGAGAATGACTGCACAAATTCCACTCATCCCTCTATTTTTACCAATACAAATTATATGTTATCTTCTGCCCTTCATGATTACAAATCACTGTAGCTATTGTTGTCAAATATCAAGCAACTTCCTTCAGTTCTCTTTCAATGAAGCCCATTTCTAAGTCCTTTTATGAGGTTTGCTTTTTTAATTGGAAAGCATTCTGTAATACCCAAGTGACAATGGCTCTTCCTGTGAATACTGATGCCTATAGTTTCTCTTGAAGCTGATAAAAGTGTTATTGTCAAGCCTTTATTTGAAAGAAGTACAAGCAGTTTGATTATTTTCTTTGCCCTTCTCTAAAAAGTGATTAAATTACTTTTTGCAGCAAGAAGCCAAGGTGACCCAATCTAGAACCCCATGTAGAAATATAACATCTGCTGAATCAAAATTAATTTAAAGAATATATACATAGGTAAATAATTAGTCTATATGTATTTTAAAAAAGATTAAGCTTGGCAATCAAGCTAGCCAAAATAATACAGGTAGTCTTCAACTTACAATTATTCATTCAGCAACTGTTTGAAGTTATGACGGTGCTAAAAATGGGCTTACACCTGGTCTCCAAAGTTAAAGCTGCTGCATTGTCCTGTGGTCACTGTGGGCAGGGTAGTCAAAATTTGGCACTTGGTAGCCCACCCTCACTTACAACTGCAAGGGTACTTCAACTCCCCCTACCCATCTATCTTCCCCATCTCCGCCATGTTGGGTGCCCTGCATTCTGCCACAGAATGCTATCCCTTGCCATGTGCCTGCTGCTTGGGGAAGTTGAAGCAAAGGCAAGCACAGCAAAGCAGGAGAAGCGTGAGGTCCTTATTCACTGATGTTACTCTCCTGGCTTAATTATCTCAACTAGGACTACTAGAACCGTCATCTCTACCAGTGTGGTCATGTAATGTTTTGTCTAATGACCACATTGCTTAGCAGTGGAAATTCTGTTCCCAATTGTGATTTTAAGTCAAGGACTACCAATATCAACTGACTGCCATGCCCTGGGCACTGATGGTTTTATTTATATCTATTTATTTTTCATACTTTTGCACTTCCATGTCCCTCAAAAAGGGACTCTAGGAGGTGTACAACAAAATGTTACAATATAAAACAGTATGCATAAAAGTTTAAAAAAATTAAGAGGAGGCAAGAGATTAAAATTAGTTAAAAAAACAAAGGGAGGGCAGGGCTTTCAGGGGACTAACCAGCCCCATGGTTGTGTGCTCCCCTGGGCGTCCCATGCAAGGCCATAGAGCCATGTCTTAACTGCTTTTCAAACCAGGAGAATGGGGGCCTGGCTCACCTCTGGGAGAAGAATATTCCATAGGATGGGAACAAGAGCAGAGAAGGCTCTCTTCCTAGACCCCACCAATCAGAATTCTTTAAAACCAATGGCGTCTGCAACACACCTTCCCTGCCCGACTGAGTGGGATGGGTTGATATAATGGGATGAAGATGGTTCTATAGGTAGCCTGGCCCCATTCATATGGAGCTTTATAAGACACATCCAACATCTTGAATTGGATCCAGAAACAAACTGACACTCAATGCAGTTCATGCAGCAGAGGTGTTACATGCACCCTTGTTTGGGGGCCTAAAATTGTTTGCAAAGCTGGACTTTGTACCAGCTAAAGCTTCCAGATACTTTCTAATGATAGCCACATATAGAGTGTGTTGCAATAGTTCAAACAGGAGATGATGAGGACATGAGAGACCGAGCGGAGATTCCCCCCTATCCAGAAAAAGGCATCACTGGCGCACAACGCAAAGCTGATCAAAGGTCCTCCTAGGTTAGGAATATGAAATATAAATACAAGTAAACAAATAAATTCAGTATTTGCAACTTGGTGCTAGAAAGATAAAATAAATTTTGGGCTCTTTTCAGTTACAATGTGGTATTCAGCAGGACTGCTAATTGTCACCCTTGCTATTTAATTTGATCCTTGAACCTTTGGTCACCCTTATAAGGCAGTCATTAGACATTAAAGGTATTATGTTTGCAGGGGGTGAGTAGAAATTATTTCTAAGTGCTGATAATATTTTAGCAGTTTTAAATCAGTATTCTAACTCTGGGTAATTTTATAAAGTATAACATTTTGAAAAGTGATTATAAGATTAATTGGGATAAATCTTGTTTACTTCTTTTGGGTCCAGATATACCAATGTGGTTATCTAAATTATTGAATTTTGTGATTTCCACTGATAGTATTAAATATTTGGGATTTCACATATCTCAAAATATTTTCCAATATGTGAAAAATAATTTTTTTAAAAACATTGAATTAGGATATAAACAGTTGGGTTAAAATCCTATTAACCTGGGGTAATATTAATGTTATTAATATGAGGTAAAAGTAATGTTATTAAAATGAATATTGCTCCTCACTTTATTTATGTCTTTAGAGGTATCCCTATGTAAATACAAAATATTTTTTCTTCAGATTGATAGATTACATAGGAAATTTATTTGGGATAATGGATCATCATTTCTTTAGCTAAATTGAGATTGCTATTTGAGGAAGGTGCATTTTATCTATCTGATTTTCAAGTATATCATTGGGATTATATTCATCAGCTATCAATATATAGAATAAAAATATAGTAGAATACTATCCTTTATGGCCTATATTGGAAAGCTATTATTTCTGCTAGTATACAACAAATAGCAGAAAGGGTGATTTATTTCCAAAAGTGCAAATAGTGAGCATAGATTGGGTTTTGAAGTTACATGTGAATATTTAACTCTTTGGGAACATTCTATTCTGAAAATAGGTGGAGAAACATTGCATCAGAAAGTTTGGGTGGAAGCCAGGATCATAACTTTCAGCTATTTATTATGTAATGATCATTTTAAGGATTTCTCTCACAACTTCAAATATAATTTGATCTTCACAGTTCACAACAGTGGCAGTATAGGTTATGATCACTTGTTCAGTGGCTGTTCAAAGTTGTGATGGTGCTGAATGATGGGGGACTTACAACTGGTCTACAAAATTGTGGCTAATCCAGTATCTCTGTGGTCATGTGATCATGATCTAGGTGCTCAATTATGATGTTGCAGTGAACTGTGGTCATGCAATTGCAATTTCCAATGTTTCCTGCCAGATCCCTGAAGCAAAATTAATGGGAAAGCCTGCAGGAAGTTGGAAGTTCCTCACACTCCTGCTTTTTCTCCCACCCAAACTCCATAGCACCTGACTACAGCACCCCCTCCCACAGTACCCCCTGCCCTCTCACAGTACTCCTGTGAGAGTCTCACAGGATTCATGCACTCTCTGGCTGCTTACATGGGATTCCTATCTTTTCCTGCTTTACGAACCTGAATTACAACAGCAACTAGGACTGCAGGATTGCCATTGTTAAGTGATATGGTCACATGACATTGCTTAGCAAAAGAAATTTCACTTCCAATTGCCGAGATAACCCAAGGAATTCCTGTATTTCCAACTTGTAACATGATCAGTATGGGTCATATGCTTTGACCTCTTCAAAGACATTTGTAATGCTCTCTTATTTGATGGAATCCATGAAACAAATGAAACGCATAACATATCTCTATTGAAAGCTCAAGAATAATCTTGAAGTGACATTTTTGGGATATTCCACCTATGGACTAAAGAATGGAGTCTTTGACAATGTCCCAATTATGGTTTCATAACTTTAAAAATGTTTAAATGTATCAATATTTAACATTGAACTTGGTTTATCAAAAAATGTATTTAGATTTCCTAAGAAATACACTTGAAAGGATGTCTATGGAGATTCTCAGTCATCCAGGTCATGGTTGTCCCAAAGGTGCTTTTTCAAGAGGCAACTGGACTTTCTGGACTGTTTTTTTTTCTTTGAAGGTGTTTCACTTCTCAATCAAGAAGCTTCCTCAGCTCTGAAGAAGCTTCTTGAATGAGAAGTAAAACATCTTCAAAGAAAAAAACCCAGAAAATCCAGTTGCCTTTTGAAAAAACACCTTTGGGACTTGAAAGGATGGACATCAGATTTTCTTTAGAAGTGTAATGAAATGAAGGTTCGGTAACTTAGATGATATGGTCATGTAAAATATCTGGTATCCTTTTGGAATGATATTTTAATGTATGGGTTGTTTTCACTTACCAACTGCCATTGAGTCTGGCAAATCCATCACTAAGCAATGTGGCCATAAAAACCACATGAATGCACCAGGCTTACAACATCGTTCTGCGGCAGTCATTACGCAAATCACCACAAGTCATTAAGTACCATATCACATGATTTGCAACTTCCTGACAACTTCTCATTAACTTTGCTTGTTGAAAGTCAGCTGTGAAAGTCACAAATGGCAATCACGTGACTGCAAGATGCTATGACCATTGCAGCAGTTGCAAAGTGCTAAATCACAATCATGAGATTGCAAGGATGCCCTGAAACAGCTGCAAATTCAAGGACTGGCCATAAGCCCACTTTTTCAGTACCATTATACTATCATCACTTCCAACAGTCAACAAGGCAATTGGTGAGGACTACTTGCATATAGGTAGATTTATGGTAAAATCTTTAAATATTAAAGATGTTAATGTGATATTGAATTATACACCAAAGTTTTGGAATCTGGCTTTGTATCAAGAATTTCTATCAAGCATGGAGAATGGCTAAATTAATTATATTGAGAAGTTGGAAACGTGACATTTTCCAGATATTAACAAATGGTTTTTGGAAATGTGTGATTTATCCATCTTGGAATATTTTCTATTAATTTAAGAATGAAGCAAAGAATGTGCTACTTTGCAGAGCTTTTGGATATTTTACAATAATACAATAATACTAATATCATAGTACTATATGATATTAGTAAACCAGTGACTATTAATAAATTTCATAAATAGTTTGTGGGGTTTTTTCTTTGTTTGGAGTTTTTGTCCTTTTCTTCTTTGATTTCCATTATTTTTTAAAGGATTGTTCTGTATAATTGTATTTTAAGTGAATTTAGCTGTTGTATTACTTCTTATATTTTTAAATAAAAGATAACAGTGAAATGAACAATAGCAAAATATTGTCTTAAGTCAAAGCTATATTAGGTAGAATTTTTTTCAATAATTACTAATATTCAGACCAAGAAACGCTTCATTTTTCCTTCTATTACCACATACATTCCCTCCATCCACTCACTCACTGTTACTATTATGATTGTAGGGAATAGTCTCACATGGAGTTACATTATTATGCATCTGTTTTCCAAAGCATGAAAAATAAAAATACAAACTCATTTTTCTAATACTGAATCAATCCAACAACTCAACAAGTTGCAACCTGTGGATCAGTGATATTATAGTGAGAGATGCCTCCCTTGGGAACGTTTTTTTAAAGCTTATTGCCATGACATTAAAACAGGCCCCAACTGGCAAAGTCTTAATTGAGGCTTTGGAATGCCTTCTTCTAGTATATACTTATTTTCAGGCAAATATCATATGCAGTATTCATTTTAGCAATGTAGGATTGTTCGTATCAGTCTCAATCCTTCTCTTTCATTTCATGTTAGTTAGTTGAACCTCTTGGCAACTTGTATACCACATACAAACTACATAAGAATTTCCATTAATCCTGCTACAGTCCTCTGTATGGTTCGTATGAAAGTAAAGTAGATGACGTCTATTGAATTCTACTTCAACATAGCCTGGAGTTATTTGAATTGCATTTCCAGTTTTAACATGCAACAACATCAACAAGAAGATAATTTCAAGAGCAAATGTCTGTAAAACTGAGTAATCTTGCACAGCTGACAATATCTGTGCTCAAAGATATTGAGAGACTTCTGCAAGGATCATCTGGGAATTCTCACTTTGCTCCATTAGGAATTGCTCTTTTCTTTAAGCTATCTCCAAGAGATTTCCTACTACTGAAAGACCATAATAATTTAATGGAACTGTTTCAGGTCTATTCTTTAATATCTATAAATAACGTGTTTTCAACCATGTTTATTCCATGGTTAGGTGACAATGAATAAGCAAGTGGAAAACTGTTGTTTAGGAAAATTCTCAATCTTTGCATCACAACTCTCACATAGGAACCAAAAAAGAAATGAATAAATAGTGACAGTGTCAATTTATAAATAGTGTCAATGGGAGAGGCAAAAAAGATGGGGCCCACAACCACATGATCAAAACCTCACATTATAAACATAAAGTGGAGCAAAACTTTGATTGTGCCGTCCTGGCTGCCATCTTGAAACCCTCCTTTTTAGATGTCTTTGCTAACAGAAAGACTGTCTGACTATCTCTGTGAATCTGGGAAAGCAGATGGGATATCTCATGCTGGTATTTGATATTGACGTTTTGTTTTTATTTTAAAGTAGTTCAAATAAAATAAGCTTCTAAGTCTCAAAATGCTCTGAGATTTACTGAGTTCCAGTTTGCTGGAATAGCTCAAGCACTTTTGCTCCTAGATTGGATATTCTGTCTTATGCATGCTATTCTCTGTGTTCTCAACAACCCATTTTTCTATGGAATATATTAAGCTTATCTTATTTTTGCTCACCTAAGTTTCTTTTTCTGATTGTTGACTGGATCTAAGCAATTTCATGCTTCAACATTTTCTAAGATTTCATTGAGATGTTGAAAGCTTTGAACATTCTTGATGAAGATATTCCAAGTTTTCAGCAATTTAAAAAAAAAACACCTATGGTTTGGTAGGAGTCCTGAAGTCTACATGCACCATCTTGCTGATTTTTAAAACAAGAGATGGATGGTGGATACTGAATTCCAGATACAGTACATGGAACAGAATATGTTGAAGGCATTGACCAAGCTCCCACTAAAAACAAAATAAGTATTTAAAAAGTATAAAATAAAATGAACAAATAAAACAGAAATAGCATTACTGTTGATACGATTAGGTCCTGGAAAATTATTGAAACAGTAAAATAAAGCAAGCATGTTGAAAGTAATTGAGTTATACTGGTCAGCTAACAGCAACTGTACACAGAATGGATCAGAATGCCTACATTTTATAGGGAGTTATAAAATTTAAGCCATGCATCTTTATAAAATGGACCAGATAATGGGACATGAGCCATATCTTAGGACTGTAATTTCAGATTTTAGTCACAGTATATCTGAAGGATGTCAAGTTGGCAAAGGTTGTTCTATGGAAAACAGTTATGAGTAATTTCAGATTAAAATGTTGCATTTAAAAATGGTTTTGTAATTATTAAAATTCTTTAACAAAGAATTTTCCCTGAAGCATTTTTTGAATAAATCTTTTGGTTTGTAGCCTTTCTTTTTCTTTTCCTAAGCACTTTTCTTTTATATTAATTTCAAATATAATCAAAGCACGATTATATTTCTATTTCCATATGAAAAGGGTTTGAGAAACAAAACAAATACAGTTCACCATATTTTATGGCACACAGCTGTCACTTTTATATTCACATTCTAGATGAAGCCACCTTCATCCATTTTTCTGTAGCACCATTATAGCTTATCACAGTATCAGCAATCAATTTTACTTCTGCTGCAATGCTTATTTTTCTGTGGGGAATAACTCCAATGTCAGTCACTAGGAAAATAAATAAAAGTTTTAAATACATTAGCATCTCATTAGCCAATAGTTTAGAAGAAGCTTTCTTATGACCTGATCCTATGCGAAACAATTTTTACATGGGAGCTCTTCCACCCCACTCCCCAGTTCCTCCTCATCCATGCAGCTTTGTTAGTAATAAAGTGGATAGCTATTGCTTTTCTTTCACAATATTTATTCAATTTCCTAATCCTTCCAACAGCTCTAGAATTCCTAACTTGTCTCCCAACCAATGACTGACCAGACTGACCCTTCTTAACATGCAGGGTCAACTAGGTAGTTCTGCCTCCTGACACAAAACGTAACTGCTATTCAGGACAATATCATGCAATAGGTTAAGTATGTGAACAAGAATATCATACCTCATACGACAAAGCAAGGGGATCATATAATGATCCCCTTGCTTTGTCAAGATCATTATATGATCCTCTCAACAAAGGCCTGCAAAGGCCCGCGAAGGAGGGTCTTCTCTGTGGCAGCTCCGGTTCTCTGGAACCAGTTACCCACAGAGGTCTGGACTACCCCCATTTTGCTGGCCTTCCGGAAAGCTGTGAAAACCTGGCTTTTTCGGCAGGCTTGGGGCCATTGACCTCAATAATAAGGGCTTGTGAGGTCTGGTTAGTATGGGTATGCTGTGTGTTTTATCATTAGAATGTGTTTTTATTGTAACTTGTCATACTGTTTTTATATTGTTCTTATTTGTTGTGAGCTGCCCAGAGTCCCTTTGGGAGTTGGGCGGCATACAAATATTATTAATAAATAATAAATAAATAAATTATCTACCAATTATAGACCTGAATTCACACTATAGGCCAACCTAGGAACCATAACTTTCTAACCACAGTGGCTGGCTTCAGATAAAATTCTGAGCCCAAATCATATCACACATTAAAAATTGTTTAGTATGATGTGTTAAACAAATCATTAAGGCACATCATTCATCCAGGTACAGCAGCTTTTTTCAACCTGGCGTCTTCCACATATAGAGGAACCACAGGGATTTGTAGCCACAAAACTATTGAAGTAGTGTACCTAAAAGGCATCATATCGGGAACTATGATCTGTTATGAGATTCAGCAATTTCTCTAGTCTTGACCAAGATGTGTGTGTGTTAGTTTGTTTTACAATATCCGCTATCTAATTTTATTGTTGATAATGGTGACAATAAACAAGCTAAAGTCTGAAGCCTGGGCTCTCTGCATGCAAAATAAGCATTTTATGATTGAGAATATGTCTTCTGCTTAAACCCAAAAGTTTAGCCCACTGCGTGGAAAATGCCTTTAGCAGACCCAGGTGCCTATTCTGATAAATCAAGAATTCTTAAACCATAGAATATTTTAGTAGGCCCGTGAATTTGGATGGAAAAGGAGTTACTACTTTATTTTCAGAAAGCTCTAATTAAAATTTAGCTCTTCATTCTGCGTTCAGTGAATGCAGAAATTCAAATAATTTATAACTTGATTTAATTTACTCAATTGAGGTGCTGCCAACTCTAGAAAACCTCTGGAAGACTCACAGTCTAACAGTGAAAATAAAATAAAGGGTAATTCAAAAAACCAAAATCGAAATAGAATAAATAGAATAAGGACCAGAGAAAGAACAAGATAGAAGACCTGAACAACATTATATCTATCTATCTATCTATCTATCTATCTATCTATCTATCTATCTATCTATCTATCTATCTATCTATCTAT
>JANHJO010004037.1:12918-23009 GCA_032468235.1 Pseudoxyrhopus heterurus | reverse complement strand
TGACTGGGTGGCTTTCATTTCTAACATTTCTTTTTCCCTTAAAATACTGCATTCCAACAAGAAAACGCCGGGTAATCAGCTAGTAATAAATAAATAAATCCTGTTCAGATACCCACTTTGCTCGCTTTGTGATTTTCAATGCATCCACTGCAGTTGGACTGACAACGTTTCTGGTTGTTTTGATCTCCTACATTGTTATTGCCATTCTGAAGATCAACTCTGTCCAGAGAAGGTACAAAGCCTTCTCCACCTGTACCTCCCATTTAATCACTGTGACCATTTTCTTTGGAGCTGCCATCTTTATGTATGTAGGTCCTGGCTCCAGTTTCTCATTGGATAAAGACAAAATCATATCCATATTTTATACTCTTGTCATCTCCTCACTTAATCCATTCATCTATAGTCTGCAGAACAAAGAAGTGCAGGATGCGATTAGCAGAATGTTAGGCAAGGTATTCCTGAAATAAGAATAGTTTAAATATGAATTCCTTTATGATAAAGACAAAAAGCATAGTTGCATTTTCTCTGAGAAAAATACTATTGAATGCTATTGAAAGCTGAAATTGCATATAAGTTACCCAATAGGTAAATAAAAATAAAGATAAAAATAAAAGGACAATTCATTTTTAAATTGATCTAAAAGAAGTATGATTGCTTTTTATGTATACTATACACAGAAAAATTGATGTGCAGAAGAATGTGTCAAAGTTTGATCATAAGACAAAGTTTAGAGGAAATCTGCATTTTCATATAATTCATATTTAGAATTCCTTATTATTTTATAGGAATTGAAATGGATGAAACTGATAGAATATTTATATAATTTATTGGTAAAGTACAACATGTAAGCTTAGTTTTGGTTGATCACTCTCATTTACATTGTTTCAGTCAGTTTTAACAACATTCCTTAAAATACCTTAAAAAGAAAATGGGAAATGGTCACAAAATAACATTAATTATAAAACTCTAAGAAATTCTTAGAAACTCGAACTGAGACCTGTCTAAGGGCAGGCAGAAAGAGAATGCTTCTCTCTGTGTATTCTCCTCTCTTGTCCCCATTTTCTTCACCTCAAAATTATCCTTCTGAAAATGCCTTTTATCTCCAAGAAGGAGAGATGCAGGTTATAAAGTAAGATAGTACAGTTGGAAATAATCTATTCCAACTGTTTTTGTAGTTATTCCTTCTTTGTTTGTAATCTTGGGAATTGCAGTATAATGGATACTAGAAACCTCAAGTAAAAATTCTGGTCCATCTTGATTATAATTCCTTGGACATAGCCATCCAGGTTGTAGTAAAAAGGCAGTGCTAAAAAATAGTGATGATATAAGGAAAGTATTTTTGTTTTAATATTTTTACTGAAATGTCAGTAAAATCATATCATGGATAGAGCAGTAGATTTTAGATTGCAATTCTGCCTTGCATTGCCTTTTAAGCTTTTGGTTATGAACACCACTATTCTGGAAGGCATTTGCTAGTACTTTCACCAGATTTGAAGTTCATTGCCCCAGCATGTGGCAGAATTTCTTTTCCCTGGTATAGGTAGGAGAAGCACGCTGGGAGAATGGACCTCAAATCCAATGTCCCTCCACTTGAATGTCTTTCTAGCAGTTTCCTCATTGACTTCTTGGAGAAGCCAGAAGAGAAGATTGCAAATGGGGATCACATGATCGCAGGGCACTTGGAAACCAATAGTAAATGTAAACAAATGGCCAAGGACACAAAATGTGGCCATTTAACTGGGGGAGGGGGGAGGACACACAAAATTTTACAACAGCTGGAAGTGCTTTAGGGGTTATTGAACATCTGTTCCAAAGCTCATGAAACAGTTGTTCGATGACTAATCATAAGTTGAGGACTATATTTATGGTGAAGTATTAAATACTGGAAGCCAACAACTGTTGTTAATTTTCTGACTTGGACAACCTTGGAATAAACATACATAGCACCTTTGGTTAGATGGACAGTGTTAGGATTTAAAAATACTAAATCTCTGGAAACAATTATATCAGTTAAAAAATTATAGAATTGAATGTCTAACCAAAAAAAAAAAAAGATCTGACGCTTTTTCTCATGTCAAATTTATTTTTCCTTGTAATTATCCAAAGTTTCCAAAGTTAAAATATAGACAAAAGAATACAAACAAAAACTGACACAAAGGGAAAGAAGTGTATAGAATAAAACATTAACTACACACAAAAATGTCCTTTCCAGGTTGAATACTGATAAATATAGTTCAGTAAAAATAATTATTCCCCCCCTGGCAAAATAGGTTCTCTATCTCAAACTTCTACTTCTATATTTGCAAAATTATATAACATTAAAATATGTCACAAATAGAGAAATTTACAAGCAGCTTTTAATCTCTCATCCACCCACTACTACTATTGTTTCTGATCCATCCAGGATCAAACAGCATTGACTGATTCTAAATATTAAAAACAACTCCTTGCAGTTTATCATCTTTATTTTTCTTTACAATTGTAAGTGGCACCCTTCCAAACAACTGCTTCTCACTCCTCAAAAGCATAAGTCTCTATTGAGGATATCTCCATAATAATTGTTGCTCAGTAAATTTTCCTACAAATTGGGTCACAATGTCTCTTGATAGCTGTCTTTTGGTTCAGGGGTCTGCAACCCCCAAGCCATGGCCTACTACCAGGCCTTGAGCTGAAGTGTTGGGCGAGTATGTGCACATCCCCACTCACGCAAATAGCATGCAAACACATGCACACATGCACCATTTGCATGAACAGTAGACATGTGTGCCTGCCACTCACGCAAATGGAGCTGCGTGCACACACTTGCATGAAACCATCTCCTCTCCCCCTCCCACTGATCTGCAAAGCTGAAAAGGTTGGGGAACCCTGTTCTGGTTGCATGTAATAAATAGCAATATTCTGCAAACTCCATCAGCTTTCCTGGGAAGGTCCAGTTTGTTAATGCCCCCTTCAGCCTCCTCTAGCAGATCTCCAGTTTTCAAGCAAAGCTCCTTCTCTTTCAAGTCTGTTAACAGCGAATTAATTTCCAATCCATCCAGTTGCACAGCTGATTTAACTATCTGAATGCCTTCTTTAGGATTATTTGAAATTCATACAATACTAATTCAAACAAATCTTATCTAAAATCTGTTGTTACAGTCTCAAACCCTAAAAGCTTCAAACTCTTACTGACTACTGTGAACCTCACCCCTTTTCTAAGAGGTCCGTAAAGGGGGCGTGCATAAGCGCACCAAATTGCCTACCATCCCTGTCCTACTGTCCCCATTTACCTATATATATTGAAATATATTTACCTATACATGTTCTATATTTACCTATATATATTCTATATATGTTTTGGTTTGTATATGTGTTTTATATATGCTTATGTTTGTGTTCATGCTGTACCAATGGATGTTTGACAAATAATAAATAAATAAATAGCTCCCTGCCAGGGAGTAGAGTCTGGAAAAGATGTCGGGCTTGACTTGAACCGTCCTGGTCCAGCTTTCCCTAAGTTTTCCCTCCTTAGATCCTAGCTTAGCATCAGCCAACCTTCTCTCAACATGGCAGCTGCCCTGTATTTATTTCTGGCTTGTAGTTGCCTTGTTGACTGATTAAATGCCATCAAATCGTTTTTGATTCTGGGTGGCTACATACATTTCCCCCCACTACATTATGATCTATCTATCCCTAATACTTGTTGTATTCCAGAGGAAGGTAGGCTTAGACATTTCTCTCAAATGATTCAGAAGATGGTTAAGGACGCTCAGTAGTCTTTCAGAGCCATGGAACAATAAAAATCTATTAAAAGGGGGGGGGGGGAGCAAGCCAGTGTGATGGATGAAGGATGAATTAGGCTGCATAATCCATTTACGGAAAGTGTTTGACTTCATTCAATGACCATTTGAAATTACGATGCTGCTGTAAAAAATGACTTCCAACCGGTCCTTGCACTTATGATTATTGCAGCATCCCTGTCATGTGATCAAAAGTCAGGCATGTTGCAATCCACATTTACATTTACAAAAGTTGTGTTGTCCTAGGCTCACGCAATCACCTTTAGTGACCTTCCGGGGGACTTCTGATAAGCAAATTCAATAGGGGGAAGCTGAATTTGCTTAATGAACATATCTTACAAGATTTTGTTTTGGGCTCAAGTTTTTTTTATTTTCCCCTCCTTTTAATTAAAGAGAATAGACACAAAAAGCAAAAAAGAAGCAACCAACAATAAAAATATTATATACACTACAGCCTTTATATACAAACAAAGTTTCGATAAAGTTTTACTATAATTTTCCATACGTAATACACCTCTAAGCAACTCTTTCATATATTGCAAGTAACATTAGAACTATGCGCCATAAATGAACCTTTCCAGTGATGAAGGACAACCCCATTACTGTTAAGCAGAGCATGGAAAATCCATTTCGGTTGTTCAGTGGTCAATTTCCAAGTGCTAGTAATTCAATAGAATGTATTTATCTGAAAATATTAAATTTTGTCTGACAGTCAAATTAACATGCATGTCCAGCAACACTTCCCCCCCCCCTTTCTATATAAATGAGGGTCAATTTGATTTTTTTTTAAATAGTCATACTAATCTATGTTGTGGATTTAATTTTTAACTGCTTGTTTTATTTTGTAGGTTGAAAAACTTGGTAAAGTCAGCAATGGTGAAAGAAATGAGAAGACAACATCTACTGTAGAAGTGCAAACTGAAGACTCTGCTGCATGGTTATATGCAGGTAATAGGAAATAATAGAAATCCTATGAAGATTCAAAATAAGGGGTCCTTGTTGCTCTCTTAACTTGGTGGTTTTCTAGCATTGTTTGCTAGCACTGATGATGTTACCTAGTTTTGATAATGAAATGTCTGCTAAAAAACAACCAAGCTCAGAGAGCAACAAGGACCTCTTATTTCAACCCTGAGCTACAAATATTCTCCTTTATTAGATTCAAAATAATCTTGTGGCTATTTGATACCGGTTCATGCCTGTTGTATTTGCCTTGCTGATAAAGTACTTTGTCCTAACCAATAGAAAATGTTCCAAGTTGGATTATTACAGTCTGCATTTATTATTAAAAACCTTGTTATAAAATTATTTAGACAATTAGCTTCCAGTGCAACTTAAAAATAGTAATATTTAAATAATTACTTCCCATTATAGACTGAAATACATTAGTTGAAAAGGAAAAAGGGATGGCGGGGGTAAGAGAAGGTAAAAGCAAGTTTAATGTAGCAGTATTTAAAATAATTGTTCATATGACCAGCTATAATGACAAAAGTTCAATCAAGTAACTAGATAGGATACAATTTGAGCCGATCAAAATCAACCCTGATTTTTTCAAGTATCTATTTGGTTATATAAATTCACTATTAATTCCTGTTATATCTTTGGGTTTAATATTTTGTCCAACAGTAAAGATTCATAATGACAATATACTTTTAAAACTAAAAAATAATTGTGTAACAAATGTAACATTCCTATTTGCTTATCCCTAGCTTCTACCTACCAAGAGGAGCTATCAAAATCAGTTGCTATCAAAATCGGTGTTTGGGTTAAGGCTATTCCCCAAGGCAAATCCGCTGAGGAAAAATATACTTTTAGGTGTTCATAATGATTGGAATGTCCGTATAGTTTTCTTGTGTATCTTTGAATACTCTAGAAAGGTCAATAGTCTCAATATTATACAGAGCCTTAGCATAGCCAGATTAACAAGAGTCTTTGTATTTTTTGCATGCTTTGGTGCTATTTATTTATATGATGTGTTTGTGTGTGTATCTATATCTGTCTATCTGTCTATCTATCTTGTCTTAATGAAATCAAAAAGACTTCCAAGCAGGTTTACAAATACCAAATTACTGTACATTATTATTTTGTGATAAAAAATGCAGCAGAAATTAAATTGAGAACTAAAAGCTACCTTCTTGGAAGTCAATAGAATCTTACTTTGGTATTTAAATTGTGATGGACTTGAATGCATGAACACTAGGAAATGGGAAATATATATATCAATAAAATGAATATTGTCTTGTATGTAAAATAGTTTTTCTAACTCTTCATTCTAATTTTTAACAGATTATTACTATCCTCATAATTATTACAACTGTTCTGAATTATCCACTGAACCAGTGCAGCCAAATAACGATAATGAAATATTGAATTCAAATTGTACAGATCATTTACAATTAGACAATCATTTAGATGTTAAAGACAGACAGCACGATGAGCTTGAGGAACAGGGCAACATAATAAATAATGTGCAGGTAAGATCACTTATTTGTCAAATTTATATATGTTTTCATCCAAAAATTGTTTGTGACATATTTCATTGTTCATTTCATTTTTCTAACATCTTTTAAAATACCGTATTTTTTGCACTATAAGATGCTCCGGAAGATAAGATGCACCTAGTTTTTGGGGAGGAAAACAAACAAAAAAATCTTCCTCTGCCTCCCAGCATTCATCTTCCTCTGCCTCCCAGTATTCATCTGGCTAGCGTCCTTGCAGCAAACAGCAAACGGCCTGGTCAGCTTCAGCATGTTATCACAGCCCCAGCACATGGCTCATCGAGGCTTTGCTCTGTTGCGCCCACCATCGGTCAACTGACCTGAGCTGCTGCTGCTGTCGGGGAACGCTGGAGCCTTCGCTGCCAAACAGCTGATTAGCAATTGGATAGGCCACCCGGAATACCGCCGATCAGTTGTTCTAGGCGTCGGGGATTGCGGCAATTGGCAGCAGTGGTGATCGGCAGCGGCAATGACGGCAATAGGCGATGGCAGCGATCTCCGCCGCCTAGAACAGCTGATCAGTGGTATTCTGGGAGGCTGATCCAACCGCCAATCAGCTGCTTGGCAGCAAAGGCTCCAGCATTCCCCAGCGATGGCGGCAGTGGTGATAGGCGGCAGTGATCCCCCCTCCCCTCACTGCAATATTCGCTCTATAAGACACACAGACATTTCCACCCACTTTTTTGGGGGGGGGAGTGTGTCTTATAGTGCGAAAAATACAGTAGTTTATGTTTAGAGATGCTGAAATTTCACTAATAAACAAAAATGTACTAAATGGATACTAATCTACCAGGTCAAAGATTAATTATATATGTCATTATACTGGCTATTGATGCTTGAGTCATTATTTTGAATTATCTACATAGAATGATGCATGAAAAAAGAAACATGTTTCTCTAAATAAACTTAAAACTCTTTTAATTGTACCTGTGGATTATCATTGATGAAACACAGGCCACTAAGTGCATCTTTACATTTTAGCAGCTTCCCTCCATATTGATCATTATTGCTATAATCTTAAAATAGCCTTTTAGTCTATTTTAATTGTGGAAGGATTGTGTCTGCGTAGGCAATGCTTTGTAGTGAAGAGATGAAATAATATTTTTTAAAATTCTGTTTTTATTTTGTGAAATAATGGTGCATTTCACAAATGGATGGAGTTAATTTTAGCAACAGTCACTACTTTCTATTCTTTTGGAAATTAGCAGAAAACTATGAATAAAACTATTTGCGAATCTGCCACTGAATTTTATTTGCATGATTCTAGAGACTTCTAAGAATTATAAACAGAAAAGTTTGGAGTAATTTAAAAATACTTTATTCTGTATAATAAACATCTTTTTTACAGTGTACTTTTCTACAAAGTTTGTACAACTCTTTTGTTAATATGATTTTTTTAAATATTTTATATGGAACATTTAATTTTTAAAAAAGATAATATGTAATTCATACATTACTGTAATATGTTAAAGTCACACACAAATTTATAATAAAAAGTGGGACTGGTTGCTCTTATAAGCTAATTTAGCAGATAATATTTTGGAATGAACATATAGAATTAAATCTATCATATAGAATGAAATCTAAACTTAGTTTGGAATTTGGTGAATCCTTCATAAAGTTAATATAAAATAAAGTTTGCAAAATAAAAATTGCAATTTTCTTATATAACATAAATTTATCATGTTATATTGTATTTCTTAATCCTAGAAATCAAAAGATGTTTCATTAACAGAAGGCACATTAGCAGAAAGTCTGAGAGCTGCTGCGGAAGCTGCTGTATCACAAACAGGATTTACATATGACGAAAATACTGGATTATATTATGACCATAGCACTGGATTCTATTATAATTCGGTAAAGTTTTTTCACATTGAAGTTTTCATTGTTTACCTAAAGTATGTTCTTGTAAGTAAATTTTAACTATTAGAATAGCAATCATCAAATTAAACATGTTTGTTTTGAAAGTAATCAGCAGTTCTATTTAACAAATGGGTTGACTAAAAACAGGGCTTGTGTATCTCAAACTGGTTTGTGAAAAGGAGGGGTTATAAAATTATTAAGAGAATACATATGGGGTGACATGCCTCTGAAATTTGTTTCAGCAGATACTAGAGAATATTTTCAAGAGCCTCTACAAATGCATAGTTCATGAACTGTCTCCCCTTAAATAGCAGGTTGGAATGCTTTGAATTACAGAGGGCAGAGGGGCATTGAATCCCAGTAGGGTGATCCCATTTAATACTCATATTCTGGGATCAGCGATGCAATCAGAAGAGTTTAATGTAACAGTATTAATTAAACATTCTTAAACATATATTTTAGGACTAACCTTACAATGACAAAATAAGGTACTGATTTTCATTGAATTAATTATAACAAAAATCTGGAAATACAGAAACTAAAATATTGAAATATTACATCCAGAATTGTACTACATGTATTTAAATGAAAAGTTAATTCATCCAAAAATATTGAACAGAGGGCAATAAAAGTCAAACTTGTTTAAATAATAAAGCTTTATTTATAAAGATTACTAGCTGATTACCCGGCCTTGCTCTTTTTTTTTTTTTAATGAAGTATATTTGTGGTGGCATATCCTTCTGGGTTGTTGTTTTGTTGATGTGTGTGTGATGCCTGCTGCTATGTGTCTTCTGGGTGTGTCAATGTCCTATCTCGGCTGCTGCCACCTACTTTGTCTCCAGTGGGTGCTTTGTGCTGTTTCCTATGTTGCTGTCTGCTTTGTCCTAGGTGAGTGTGCTGTTGTTCTGCCAACTGTGTTGTTGTCTTTGCTGTTGTTGCTGGGTGTATTGTTGTGTAGCTGCCTGTGCTGCTGTGTGGTCTGTTTCTGCTTGGTACCCTGTTAGGTGGGCGTGGCAAGCTACAGGGACAGTGCGGGGGGGGCGCCAGAAGCTACGGGGACAGTGCGGGCAGGCACGGCAAGCTACGGGGACAGTGGGGTGGGCGCGGCAAGGTACAGGGACAGTATGGGCGGGCGTTGAGGTGTTCATGGGGAAGCAGTTTAGTTATCATGAGGCCAATTAACCTTGAGAAAAGTTGCTGTGGTTTTTGGAGATGGTTGTCCTGTCGCTCAGTTTGAATGGATGCTGGGTCGCTGAGTTGATTAAGGGAAAGAAGGTTTGAAATTGGTTAGCTTTGCATAAGCTTTTGAAGTCTCAGTTGAAGGCATTTTTTTATGTAATTCGTATTGTTTTTGTTTTTTACACAATATGTCATTGCACAGATGGAGTTGTTTCCAGGCATCACTTACATTGTCTAATTCATTTCAAATTTCATTTCCATTAATAATTATTGTTTATTAATTGCTAACATTGCTTTACCCTTCTCTCTAAAAACAATTAACATTATTCAGTTGCATACATAAAATGATGTTGATGCTTTCTCTTTTATATTGGTTCCATTAAAAATTTAACCATACCCCTTTATTTAATTCCAACAATGTTAATGAAGAATTTGATTAATTTGATGTCATTAATATTCTAAGTCCTTAATTCAAGGTCCATATCTATGTAATCATACATTCTATTATCCTGTTCTAATTTTATCTTTGTTAAACAAAGTAATAATAGTAAATTCCTTTTCATACCATTCGATGACAAACTTTTCTTTATCCCTTTATTTAATACAGCAATTTTCTCTAATGTTCTTAATGTATAATTATTGTAATATTATATATATATCTCATTCTGTGTATATCATTTTCTTAATTCAATATACTGTCATTTCACATAGTACTTCTGTAAGATCCTATTCCCTTATTTATATGTAAATCAATAAATCTAAATTTTCCATTTCC
>JANHJO010004036.1:316885-328097 GCA_032468235.1 Pseudoxyrhopus heterurus | reverse complement strand
AAGTCCACAGACATTCTCCCAAGAGGGGGTTTCAGGGGGAGGGCAGGGTAGAGGGGAAGGGAAGACTGTCGGGGTAAATCAGGGTGGCTTGGCCTTTTTTTCAGAAACGGCCTCTCTTAGAAAATGTCATTTGTCGATCGATGGTGCATGAATTGGTGCCAACGTCTCAGGCTCTTCTAGAGCAGGAAAGTCCAGGCTGAGTGTGAGAGTTATTCAGGGGAAGGCTCTCTGTATAAGCTTAGAGCAGGGGTGTCAAAATCAATTTCATTGAGGGCCACATCAGGGTTCTGTTTCACCTCAGGGGGCTGGTTTGGGCGTGGCCAGCTCGACATCACTCGTTTCGGGGGCACCTGTGGTGCCCCAAGTGCTCTGCCAGCAAAAACGGAGCTCAGGAGGGCTGCGTGAGGCCCTTTAGAGCTCAGTTTTGACTGGCAGAGGGTTGCAGAAGGCCATCGCAGCCGAAAACAGAGCTCAGGAGGGCCCTCCTGAGCTCTGTTTTCGCTGACAGACGCACCATGGACCGGTCCTCCGCTGTTTCCAGGGTGGCTCCGTGGGCCTGATCTAAGCACCCTGCGGGCCGGATCCGGCCCCCGGGCCTTGAGTTTGACACCCTTGACTTAGAGGATCTCTCCTTGAAAAATGGGAAGTGTGGGGACTGTTTTGAGCTTCCAGAGAAGAAGTGGGATATAAATCTATCCTCACTTTCATCTTATCTTCATTTCCTCGCTGCTTTTGTAGGAGGAAGATGAAGGGCAGATCTTAACAGTCCTCCAGGGTAAACCAGGCAGATGAGCTAATTCTACTTTATTGTAAAGCTACATTCACAGAATCTTGCAAGGCTGAAGGTACAACTTTTGGCTGCCATTTTTAACCACCTGTTCAATTTGGGGGGGGGAGTGTTCATTCTCAGTTTCTTTTTCCTACTATTAAGCCACTGGGGGCTCCTACCTCTCTTATTTGACTGTTTCCTAGGTCTTCAAAGTCATTCACATTTTCCACTACAGATCAGGATGTCTCTGGTGCAATGTCATCTTTCATTTTCTGCTAAAAGCATCCCACCTATATCCCCAGGGCGACTCAGCCCTGAATCTTTTGTTGTCATTTTATGGCAAAAATGGGTGACATCCCATCATTTTGGAGTTGGAGACATATGAAGTAGACTTAATCTGACCCAACAGTGTTCTCATTAGCATGAGTTAGAAGTGAAAATTTAATGCTGTGAGACAGTCTTCTGCAAAGTATCAATTACAGGAAAGTAAAAACAACCAGAGACCTATTATTTCCATGGCCTGTTTGTGAGTTATCCAGAGGCCTCTGGATGACTTCTATAGGAATACAGATGATATATTTGATGGGCCTTTGGTCTCATCCACCAGGATTCTTCTTAAACTTTTATACCATAATTCTATCCAAGCCAACAGAAAAAGTAAGAGTCCTTGGCGTAAAAATAGGGCTTTACAAGTCCCAATGAGTGTCAACAGTTTGTGAAACCAGGAGAGAAACAGTGATTAGTTCCAGAAATCAGAGTTGTGAACTATTTTATTGTTTGCCTCAAGGAAACAACACCAATCAAATTTGGCCTTCCTAGTTCTTTCTCTGGAGCATAGACATGATTGCAACTCCCTCTTCCACAGCTCTTCACTTTGGATGGTAGCATCCAGAACCTCTCCACAGGGACTCAACCCACATTTAGACTCCTCTGCTGATATTGAGCCGTCTATATGCCAGGCTCCTTATCCAAGCTGTCTCCTAGACTTCCCTTCCCATCCTAGTGCATTTGGCATCTTTCCTTTGTCCAAATTCTGCTTAAGCAACATCCTGCTTGGGTGAAGGAAACTCCTTAGCTTCTTACCACTGAGGCAACTCTCACAACCCATGATCTCATTCTGAATTACCCAAGTTCATGTCTCCATCAAGGCTTCTTTTCTTTTACAGTCTCTTCTGTATAGCATGAACAAGGAATTCTGTCATACACCAATCTAGCCTAATAATCAGAAATTTTCAAGGAGAAGACTTTGTAGAATTTTCATACACTTCATTTCATGAGATGATCAGGTGTGTGCATAAAACCCATAATTAGTAATGAAGAGAGGGAGGGAGAGATTTTGGAATTTTCTAAGGTATTTCTTTCAACTCCATATACCTAGAAGTCTCTCAGCTTTGTGAGTAGTTCCATTTCCCCCTTTAAATTCTTCCTTAAAATGTACAACCCCTTGACTTTTGTCATGAAAGTGAAACTAACCACAAAGATGTGGTATTGTTCCTGCACATACGTATTCCTTCCCTCATCCCTTATTTCTCTCTTCTCTCCTTTCTGATATGGGTTAGCAGCTGCAGATCCTTGGGCCAAATCCAGTCTTCAAAGGAGATTTATGGAACAGAATTTAATTCACTGGCAGATTACTTTAAATACCTTTGCCTATTATTTAAATGGTAATATAGATTACTTGGAAAAGTAGATTAACCAAAATAAACAATGTTTTCATATCCTTTTATGCTTGTATGTATGCTTTCCTTTCCCTACCAATAACTAAGCCCTAAGTGGCTCAATGAACAATTTAATTGTATCATTAAATCATTACCAATCATTTAAAAATCCAAACCAAATTAAATAAAAAAAGATTCAAGAGCTAGGAAGAATTAACCAATTAAATTAAGAAATATAATAATACAACTATTCCAGACATTCAATTAAATCTTAAAGTACAAATGTTTGCATTATTAATGGAATAATAGACTATCAAAAGACAAAATATGGCTAAAAGGAAGATAAAGGGTGACCTTGGAAAATACACCATAGCTTACCTTCTACCTCCCAACCCGTGGGCCGGATGCATCATGCACTGGCCATGCCCACGTCCTGTTTAGCGAAGGGGAAAAAAGTCCCAATACGTCACATGACGCCGCTGTGATGACGTGAGTTTGACACCCCTGTTCTACAGCCTGACAGTTTTTCTCAATCTCAGCAACTTGATGTGTAGACTTCAACTCCCAGAATTCCATACATCTGAAAGTTGCTGAGATTGGGAAAGATTGGTTTAAGTTAATGGAGAGAGCCAAAGAGCTGGAAGGCAGGTATTGGTGAGATTTCCCAGCCTTCAGCTCTGTGAAACTTCAACCGCTCCAATTACAAAACAGGAGCATTGGGATGCAAGCATGTGAATCCATGGATGCAATCTCCCTGAAGGAATGGTGCCAGGACCATGTGAAAAAAGTACTGTGAGTATTCAAAAACTGGCATGAGCACAGATGGGGCCATTCCTTCCAATAAAAGAGTTTGTCAATACTAGTGGCATCCTATTGCCCTATCATTAATTTTGACATGATATAGGAACATCTGTTTCCCATATTCTGTGGTGCATATTTCTGTCCTCTATGAGTCCTTCCTTGCCACTGCATCAAAAGGGTATCTGTTTGCTTTCTCTGGATCTCCTCCAAGGGGATAAGGAACAATAAGGGGTCATTGACCCTACGCCATTGCCTTTGGATACACTACATGCAACTCTTCCCAAATAGACAATCTTAATTTACACTCAGGGCCTTTTCTAAGTAATTGTTTGAGTCCTTGGCTCTTTCTCCTGAAGTTCTCAATCTACCTCATTCCTTCTGCGTGGCAAGTGTAAAGCTCATCAACATTCCAGTCTAATAAAGATTTGGGAGGTAGAAGGGGGAGGAAGGTACAGCAAGTACTTGTATAGTTGGGAAAATTACTTTGCTGGAGCTGAGCGCCAATACAAAACTTGGGAGTTCTTTGACAAACCAGCTGCAGGCAGAGCCTGGCTAAAAAGTTCTGGATCCCCATGATGTGTCCAGATGGGGCACTTGCTGGCAATTCCCCCTCGCTCTCTTGGCCAAGTTACCATGTTGGGTTTTTCGTACATGCCTAATCAACACTCATGCATGAGAGTTGATTTTTGTAATGCTTTCATGCTCCCTGAGCAGAACAGTGTTTCTGAATCTAGGTTCCCTGTGATGAGAGAGTGCAGCCTCTAATAAATATATATGCAGTACTAGACATAGTGTATGGGCTGATCTCTTTATATATTATGTTTATATCCTATGAATTCTAGTTGTGCTCATATTGTTCCTAGATTTTTTTTTAATTTCTGCCTCATGTAGAATAACTGTCTGAAGGTCATCTAGTAATCTTCAAATTCTGGTGTGGCCTTGAACCACGATCTCCTTGGAAGATACAGAGATTGGCTGTGTGTCATGCACAGGGTAATCAGAGGTGTTATTCCGCCAGTTCCGACAGGTTCCAGAGAACCGGTAGCAATAATTCGGAGAACTGGCAAATAACACCTCTGATTGGCTGACCTCAGCAAATACCACCTCTGATTGGCCAACCACATAGCCACGCCCACCAAGCCACGCCCACAGAACCGGTAGTAAAAAAATTTGAATCCCACCACTGTATATAAGTCTAAGTGCTATTGTATTGCTATCCCCCAGGTAACAGTGATGTCACTGGCTAATCCTTTCAAACTGGAACTGCATTAAAACGGTGTCTCCAACATGAATGGGATGGGGAGGTCTCTAGGGGTAAACCTCACCTTAGTCCTCTCTCCTCTGCTTTGCCAAGTTGACTCTAAATTGGCTTAAGAAAATCCTGTCAAGACTGAGACTCTGTGACAACAGCTTGCAAGGTATTCGGTTTGTACTGTAGGCGATCATCTCCTGCCATTGGACAATTCTCCTTTTCTTATGCTCTCCCACTTTACATCTTGTATCTAAGGCTGAGACTACTTCCTGGGAAATTCTGAAAGTGGAATGAATCTTCTTTGGCCTCAGATGGAGACATAAATAATAATCTGATTCCCCTAGGATGTCTTCCAATTTTTACAGGACTGAAGCTAACCTAATTATTAAAGGTTATGCATTGCTATCTCTAACCCAAGCAATTTTAATTCATGTTCTCAACATTTAGATAATATAATATTTTAAATCATAATCATGAGATCTGAGATAGCAAGCTTTCTTCTTCATTAAAAATATATCTGTAATGGCCTTTGACCTTGAGTGAGCATAACAGATTCATATATAATGGATTTCCCCCTTGGTCAATGGTTTTGGCTGATCCTTCTGACCCGAAACATTTCCTTCTCCTTAAAATAAAGTTTTATGGATTCACTATGATGAACCACACCTGGGCTATAAAAATCTGACAACTAGTATTGTTAAAAATAAATAAATACACAGCTATGTAAATAAATAAAATGATAAGTAGCCTTTTTTTCTAGAAGGTCTGTTATGGAAAACAAAGAACCATTTTTTCAAATAAGAAACATTTTATTTGGAATTTCACTGACATACTTTTTTAATAAATGCAGATGGGAGCTGGTTTGGGGTGTTATATAGCCTATGTGAAAATCATTGGCGGCTGTCCCCCAATTTTAAAAAGGAAGTGGAGAAACCCAACCAAAATTTTCGAACCAAAATTTTTGAACCAAAGTATACAGTAGGTATTGCTAGTAATTTAGTCCTGAAAACAAGTGAAGTGACAAAATGTCTGCATTTTTGACCAATTCAAATATCTGATGGCCCTTCACGTACCAATTCTGCTGCTTGTCTTCTCATAGCATCTTGGTTTCTGATGTTCCTGATTTCTACATCTATATGCTAGGACAATCTATGCAGAAAACCCACACCAAGGGTGCCAAGGCTACTGCCATTGGGGCCTAGCCAAGGGAAGGTTAGCCTGCCTGTAGCAGCAGAAGATCCAGCTTTTATAATAATTCAGCCAAGAGAGGGTTTATATTCCTTTCAATCTATAAACATGTGCATAATTTAAAGTCAAATACCACCCAGATGGCCTAATGCAGACATGCAGGTTAACTGTGAAATTAAAATGCATTTGAACTACTGCCCAAAGTTTTCTGACTTGATTACTTTGCCTTGATGAAATACACCAAGTCCCTGGGTATTACAATTTTTAGGGGCGTCACTTTGTCCTCATACTACAAACACCACCAAAATTTGTGAGAGTTCTTTGCCCATTAATTTTAGGTAGCTTGCCTGAAGACATCCGGATAAAACTAACCCCATGAATATACTGAACAGGCATCAAACATCTGGCTCAGGATCTTCTGTAGTGAATTAAAAATGAAAGAATCTGCTGCAAAATAATTTTTCCACCTAGTTTGAGGCATATACTATAACATGGGTGCAGGCTGCTATATGTTTAGATTCACAACAGGTATTCTGTGGTTCCTCTAAATCTGTTTATGACAAGGGTCTACAAAAGGACAGAAGTGCTGTAAATAAATAGTGCTGTTCTGTTAACTATTGCAAGTTTTTTTTAAAAAAACTATATATTTGTTACTCTAACAAATGCACAGGTTTCGTTTAGATAACACAATTTCATCCAGATTAGCCAGACAAAGAACATCTGGTTTAAGTAAAGACTGCCATGTGGCCATCTGTAATAAAGTAATATGAGGATTAGCCTTATCTGACATTTTAAATGGATGCATGCTGTGGAAGGCAGAGGAGTCAAGGGAGAGCATTTAATTTTTTTTAAATGTCAGAATCAGGATTTTTGGCTCAGAATTATAAGCCATACTTGTTCTGGTGCTAAACCCTCAGAAAAGTTCATCTTCTGTAAGGTATGATCTTCAAGATTTTCAAGAGCTGTGGTGGCGCAGTGGTTAGAATGCAGTACTGCAGATTATTTCTGCTCACTGCCAGCAGTTTGGCAGTTCAATTCTCACCAGCTCCAGGTTGACTCAGCCTTCCATCCTTCCGAGGTCAGTAAAATGAGAACCCAGATTATTGGGGGAAATATGCTGACTCTGTAAACCACTTAGAGAGGACTGTAAAGTACTGTGAAGCTGTATGTAAGTCTAAGTGCTATTGCTATCAGCCATATTACTAGGCTAGAAAATCAATAGCACTACTCTACGTTTGTAAGGGAAGAGCAGGCAGAGCTGAGGATGGACTTAAACATGGCATCAGTCCTTACATTGCCACAAATGATTCACTTCCACTCCCCTTGAATTCCATTGACTCTTATCCAGCACCAATTTAGCGCTGACAGTTAGCTAACTAGGTTCTTGTGTATAAGTTTGAATAAATTATGCAGCAACTTTATGAATGGTTCTGATCTTTTGCACCTGACAAATTAACTGTTATAATTGTTATTTGTATTAAAGGTATGACAAGTATTTTTTCCTGTTTTGTTTTGTTTTTTGCAAATATTCTGATTCAAATTAATTGAAATAAATCATGAGAGTCAGGATGTTGGGGAGGTTTGCTTCCAAAGGAGAAGAAAATGTAATTCTCAAGGTGGTATTATGGTATTCTTACCCTTACCTCAGATATAAAATGGCACAGGCTGGTGCATGTTAGGTCTCCTGAAAACGTCTGCAAAGTATTCTGAGGTCAAAACTTTCCATCTCAAAAATTCCTACCTCAGAATGACCATTCCATTCTTCATTCGTTCATTCATTTATTCATTCATTCATTCATTCATTCGTCTTCCCCAACCTGATGTTTTATTGATGTTTTATCTAGTTGTGATCCAACAAGCATATTTAAAGGGCAGCAGTTTGGGGAAGGCAGATAATAGTTGTCATTCAAGTAACAACTTTACCAAGATTTACTAAGAGAGCCTCTTTGGTGCAGTAGTTAAGGTACTGGCTAGCAACCATAAGGCTGTGAGTTCAAGTCCTGTCCTTAACCATAAAAGCCAGCTAGGTGACCTTGGGCCAATCACTCTGTCTCAGCCTAACCTACCTCACAGGGTTGCTGTTGTGGAAAAATAGGAGGAGGCTGGTGTGCTGGTGGTTATGTTGGCCGCCTTGAGTTATTTGTAAAAATAATAAAGGTGGGATAGAAATAAATATAATTAACAAATAAATAAAAGATTCCAAAGCCTATAAATCTACCTCTCAAAATCCAGTTCACCCCTTATGAAAGGTTTCATGCTGTGATAAACTGTAACACACATACGCATATGGGGGAGGGGAGAAATCACACGTTTTAATGCTGTCACATTCCTGTTACCAGGCAGAATTATAGTAATGAGAACATTTTTTAAATGTGTGTGAAGCATCTTTTATGGCACATGCTGTGTTGGCACCAGTGCCCAACACAGATGCAATTACTTTTTGTAGTTGTTGTTGCTGAGGGCCAAACTCTAACAAATTAAATTCTGAGAAGGGAAATAGGTTATATGGAAATGGAATTAAATGCTGACACAAGGTAAAATAATACTGGGTTTTAAGCAGAGTGTTTCTAGCCAATCGCTAAATCTGAACTGAGGTGACAGATTCATCTCTGCTTTTTCATTGCTATCCACGGAGTTAACAAAAGTTGGCCGGGTATGTTTGTAATAGTCTTGATGCAATGAAATTAAGCAGATAATCAAAACTAGCATTAAACCAACATAAATTAAAAGCCTTGCATCAAGGAAATGACTTATTAACATGCAAGAGATAAACATAATGGGCACTTATCCCAAAAGTTGATCACTGTCCACATGTTGCCGAGACCCAGATTCATAGCGGTGCCAACCCATAAGTGTATTGCCTGTAAATGAATGCCCCAAATAGGGGTTTTATAAGATTATCAGTAAACCATAAAATAAGACTTAAAGAGAGATTATGCTATTTTTTTAAAGCATTTTACTCAGCAACAGAAACTTCCAGATTTCATTGAACTGTAATTTCTTATCATTGGTCAATTTAGTTGAAAATATGCTAGCTTTAAATCAGCAATATATAGAAAACCTGAAATTCTTTATCCCCAATTTACACGGCGGTTTGCTAATGTTAAAAACTGCTTCTAATTCATTACCTCTGTAATTCTTTTTAAAAAAAATCTGTTGAAAGATTTTTCCTATAATTGTTAATCATTCTTAAAGGGCATGTCTTTATAACACTGCATTCACTGCTTCAACTGTCTATCACAGGAAGATCTTATGTTCATATTTTAGTTGTTCTAATACAGGGGTGTCAAACTCACAGCCCGTGGGGCCCGCAATGTGTTCAGTTCTGGCCCATGGGGGCGTCCTGGTCTACTCAGTGTGAAGTGCAAAGATCAGGCCAGTGTGGTTTCGATCTGGTCTACTCAATGCGAAGAGGAAAGATCGGGCCAGCCTGGCTTTGGCCCAGTCTACCCAATGCAAACAGGAAACATGCCAGCAGTTTGGGGAGTGGCATCAATTTGGCCACGCCCACCCAGTTGGCCATGCCCACCCAGTTGGCCATGCCCACCCAGTTGGCCATGCCCAGCCAGCCCCCCAAGGTCAACCACAGCCCTGATGCAGCCCTCAATGAAATTGAGTTTGACATCCCTGTTCTAATAGAAAAGTGGTGTTTTCCTTCTTCTTCTGATGTGGACCTTACTATGGATGGACACGGTCTATGAAGTTTCATCAACAATGCTGGTGATGATGGGATCTATCCAGTTTCTGCTGGGTACTTTAGGCTGGTGTGGCCAATCCTCTCTCCTTCAAGCATTGGCACTATCCTCTATAGCATGGGTGTCAAACTCGTGGCCCGTGGGCCAGATGCGTCACATGCTGGCCATGCCCACCCTCATTTTAGCGAAGGGGGCAAAAGTCATGATACATCATGCGACAACGTGACAACGCGAGTTTGAGACCCCTACAGCCATTTTTACTTGGGCTGCTGCTTTTTGAAGCACTGATTGGGTATTATATACATTATTTATAATATAAATAATCTACATAATTTATAGATTATAAATTATAATAATTTATTTCTAAATTATTATAATAATTTATAAACAAGCACTGACTGGGTATTATGTGGATTATGTAGATTTAAGAAAACCTAGATTTCAAGAAAAAAGTTAACTTGTCTTTAAGAAGCATTTTCCTGAATTTATGAGAGCAGAGCAGAGAAACTGACAAGAGTCTTATTTGTTTGTTGAATTTATTTGCTGCCCACCTCGTAGCAAATGACTCTATTAGAGCCGCAGGATCTAAGACTAGAAAACATTGTTGCCAGCCAAACTTTATGTCTTAATAATAAGATAATGATAGAAGTCCTGGTGGCACATTGGTTAAAGTGCAGTATTTCAGGCAAATTCTGCCCGCAGCCTGGAGTTCGATCCTAACGGAGCTCAAGGTTGACTCAGCCTTCCATCTTTCCGCAGTCGGTAAAATGAGGATCCAGATTGCTGGGGGCAATATACAAATATGCTTTGACATTGTAAACTGCCCACAGAGTGCTGTAAAGAGCTATGGGGCAATATATAAGCCTAAATGCAACTAATATTGCTATTAATTGTTACTTCTAATTCAAGAGATGCAGAAAAATGTTTAAAGTTCTGCTCAACTCAGCAGGATCTGTAAAGGGAGAGCAAGAGGGTCAGAGTGATGCAAGGAACAGCATAGAATCACAACACAAGCTCTGCCCCTTTTCTATGTGAGTCACAGTGTCATATGCATGCTCCAAAGAAGTGGGACTTACAGAGCAACAATTGCAATCATGCTCTTGGCCTTCTGACAAATGTGACTATCTGCAAAACCACCATCCCCATTTCAGTTAAATCCACTAGTGAGCTGCTTCTTTATGTCAAATATTTTTTTTACTCCAATGGGGCAAGGAAGAGCCCATACAGGTAGTCCTCCATTAGCATCTACCATTGGGAGCACCTACTCAGTCATTAAGCAATAATGTCAGTAAATGAAATTGTGGACTGTGCTTATAATCTTATTTCAGTTCTCATTTGCTCTGCAAACCTGTAAAGTTCATAAATGCAAGGATTGGTTGCAAAGGTATTTTTTCATTGCCGTCATAATGACAAACAGCCATTAAACAAGACAGTGGCTAAACCAGGATTACCTCTATATGTTTAAATACAATGATTTGTCAACAGTGTATCCTGTCATTGTCATTTTTAAAATGCTTTTCTGAAGCAGTCTGTAAATTTCATCACTGAAATTTAGCAAATAGTCTTCCCCCTACCTCTCCCAATAACCCTCTCATTTCACTTTGCAACCCACATTCTACTCCACTTATCAGCCAATCCCACAAGCTACTTCTAATGCTATCCCAGAATAGAGCTATTCCAGGTATAATACTATTTGGGGACAGCACTGTTCTGAAGTGACACTGTCCCCAAATAGCATGTTTTGTAACGGGGTGATAGTCCCTCTTAAAATACACCCATACAAAATGTTTGCCCAAAATCAGAGCAAGGTTGAGCAGATGGCCTAACCCACCGACCTGCCATCTGTCAA